>PITA01007498.1:0-91093 GCA_004023965.1 Spilogale gracilis | reverse complement strand
GGAAAGGCTGTCAGTTTTTCCCCATTGAGGATGATATTCGCTGTGGGTTTTTCGTAGATAGATTTTATGAGGTTGAGAAATGTTCCCTCTATCCCTATACTTTGGAGAGTTTTGATCAGGAACGGGTGTTGTATTTTGTCAAATGCCTTTTCTGCATCAATTGAGAGTACCATGCGGTTTTTCTCTCTTCTCTTATTGATTTGTTCTATCACATTGATTGTTTTGCGAGTGTTAAACCACCGCTGTATCTCTGGGATAAAACCCACCTGGTCATGGTGGATAATCTTTTTAATGTATTGTTGGATCCTGTTAGCAAGGATCTTGTTGAGAATCTTGGCATCTGTATTCATCAGCGATATTGGTCTGAAGTTCTCCTTTTTGATGGGCCTTTGTCTGGTTTGGGGTTTAGAGTGATGCTGGCTTCATAGAAAGAGTCTGGAAGTTTTCCTTCCGTTTCTATTTTTTGAAAGAGCTTCAGGAGAATAGGTGTTACTTCCTCTTTGAATGTTTGGTAGAATTCCCCAGGGAATCCGTCTGGGCCTGGACTCTTGTTTTTGGGGAGGTTTTTGATCACTGCTTCGATCTCATTACTGGATATAGGTCTATTCAGATCGTCAATGTCTACCTGTTTCAGTCTTGGGAGCTTATAGTTTCTAGTAATGTATCCATCTCTTCTAGATTGTTAAACATATTGGCATATAGTTGTTGATAGTAATTTTTGATGATTGTTTCTATTTCCTTGCCCATGTTAGTCGTGATCTCTCCCCTTTCATTCATGATTTTGTTAATTTGGGTCTTCTCCCTTTTCTTTGGGATTAGTTTGGCCAATGGTTTATCGATCTTAGTGATTCTTTCAAAGAACCAGCTTCTAGTTTCGTTGATGCGTTCTACTGTATCTCTAGTTTCTGATTCATTCATCTCTGCTCTAATCCTTATTATTTCCCGCCTTGTGTGGGGGGTTGGTTTAATTTCTTGTTGATTTTCCTGTTCTTTAAGGTGTAATGATAGTTGGTGTATTCGGGATTTTTCAATTTTTTTGAGTGAGGCTTGGAGGGCTATGAATTTCCCCCTTAGGACGGCCTTTGCTGTATCCCATAGGTTTTGGATTGATGTATCTTCATTCTCATTGGTTTCCATGAAGTGTTTCAGTTCTTCTTTAATTTCTTGGTTGATCCACATATTCCTTAGTAGGCTTGTCTTTAGCTTCCAAGTGTTTGATTTTCTCCTGAACTTTTTATGGTGATTGAGTTCCAGTTTCACGGCATTGTGGTCAGAGAATATGCAGGGAATAATTTAAATCTTCTGGTATCGGTTGAGCCCTGATTTGTGACCTAGTATGTGGTCTATTCTGGAGAAAGTTCCATGTGCACTCGAAAAGAATGTGTGTTCTGCTGATTTAGGATGAAATGTTCTGAATATATCTATAAGATCCAGCTGGTCCAATGTGTCATTCAAGGTTCTTGATTCTTTGCTGATTTTCTGTTTAGATGATCTGTCCATTGCTGAAAGTGGTGTGTTAATATCTCCTATGATTAGTGTATTGGCATCAATATGAGTCTTTATTTTGTTTAACAGTTGGCTTATGTAGTTGGCTGCTCCCATGTTAGGGGCATAAATATTTACAATTGTTAGATCTTCTTGATGTATAGACCCTTTAAGGATGATGTAGTGTCCTTCTCTGTCTTTGATATAGTCTTTAGACTAAAATCCAATTTGTCTGATATGAGAATTGCTACCCTGGCTTTCTTTTGGGGTCCATTGGTGTGAAAGATGGTCTTCCATCCCCTCACTTTCAATCTGGAAGTGTCTTTCGATTCAAGATGAGTCTCTTGTAGACAGCATATGGATGGGTCCTTTCGTTTTATCCAGTCTGCAACCCTGTGTCTTTTTATTGGAGCGTTTAGTCCGTTCACATTGAGGGTGATTATTGATAGATATGTTTGTATTGACATCATGTTGCCTATGGAGTTCATGTTTCTATAATTTATCTCTGTATATTACTGTTTTGTGTCACTCTTGGGTTCGTTTCTCCTCTAAATAACCCCTCTTAGTATTTCTTGTAATGCTGGCTTGGTGGTTGCATAATCTTTTAGACCTTGGCGGTCTTGGAAGCTCTTTATTTCTCCTTCCATTTTGAAAGTCAACCTTGCTGGGTACATTATCCTTGGTTGCATATTTTTGTCATGTAACTTCCTGAATATGTCTTGCCAGCCCTTTCTGGCTTGCTAGGTTTCTGTAGAAAGGTCTGACGTTATTCTGATGGTCCTCCCTCTATATGTAAGGGATCTCTTTCCTTCTCCATGTTAAGAACATTTTCAGCCATTGTTTCTTCAAATAAGTTGTCTACTCCTTTGTTGTTCTCTTTGCTTTCTGGGACCCCTGTAATGCAAATGTTACTCCGTCTTGAGCTGTCCCAAAGGCTTCATAAGCTATTTTCATTTTTTAAAGTTCTCTTTTCTTCCTGTTGTTCTATTCAAGTAAGTTCTACTTAGCCTTGTCTTCCAGGTCAGTGATGCATTCTATATCATGTAGTCTACTGGTGAGCTCTTCCAGGGCATTTTTCATTTCAGTTATTGTATTCTTCAACTTTTTTGTTTGGTACTTTTTTTTTTATATTTTCTGTCTCTTTGTTGAAACTCTCACTGTGTTCTTTCACTCTATTACTAAGTTTGGTGAGTATCTTATTACCCTTAATTTGAACTTTTATCATGGAGATTATTTATCTTTGTTTTTTAAATGTCTTTTTCTGAGGTTTTGTTTTATCTTTTATTTGAGACCATATTCCTCTGTTTCATTTTGCTTTAGTCTCTGTGTTTGTTTCTGTGTATTGGGCAAAACGACTACCTCTCCCCGTGTTGAAGGAGTGGTCTTGTATAGTATATGGATCTTATTGTTTAGTGGAGCCCTAGCTCTTGGTTATCTCTTAAACTTTTGTGGTTGTCTTAGTAGCCTAATTTATCCCTTTTTTAATATTTTTATTTTTTTAAAGATTTTATTTATTTGACAGAGAGAAACACAGCCAGAGAGGGAACACAGCAGGGGGAGTGAGAGAGGGAGAAGCAGGCTTCCCACCGAGCAGGGAGCCTGATGTGGGACTAGACCCGGGATCATGACCTGATCCAAAGGCAGTCACTTAACCAACTGAGCCACCCAGGCGCCCCATTCCTTTTTTTTAAAAAAAAAATATTTTATTTATTTATTTGAGAGACACAGAGAATGAGAGGGAGCATGAGAGAGGGAAGGTCAGAGGGAGAAGCAAACCCCCCCACACTGAGCAGGGAGCCCACTATGCAGGACTCGATCCCAGGACTCCAGGATCGTGACCTGAGGTGAAGGCAGTCGCTCAAGCAACTGGTGCCACCCAGGCGCCCTTAATTTATTCTTGAGAGATCCCAGTTGTTGAGGGTGTGCCAGGACCTGTAAATGTCCCAAAGGGAATGAGCTCAGTCAGTGCATAGATTCAGATTGATTGAACACCAGACCCTTAGGCAGCAGCTCTTAAAGTATGCAAAATATGCATTCTTGTGGGCTGCAATCATGGACCCTGATGACCTTCAGATTAGATTAGGAGGTGCCCCCTGGGTGACAGTAGCATGAATCAGAGTGAGAATATAAGGTCCTTTCTGGGAGGTACCAGTGAGTTGTTGAGAGACCAAGGTAGGGTGTGCAGATGGTGTCCTCCTGAGTTTTTCACTAGATTTGAGATGTGTGACAAACCTGAAGCCTGTCCGTTAGAATGATGCTCCAGGGCAAATAAATAGACCTCTTTCACATGGAAACTGCGGGGTGGGGGGCGAGGGGGGCTTGGGTGTGTTTTAGTTACCTGTCTGGATAGTGCCTGTGTGTGGTATCCAGCCAAGAACTGTCTTCGAGATTGTTACAGTCCCATGAGGCCCAGTGGCCTTCTGGCCACTACAGGCACTTAAGGAGCATTTCCTGTCCATATGGGGCTTGACCACTTGTTTTAGTGAGACTGTGGGAAAATGTTGGGAATGGGGAATGCTGGTAGGTTTAGTGAGGCCAGGAAAGAGTTCTGGGGCCAGGGCACACCTGTGATTTCAGTGAGAATTGGAATAAGCACTGAGAGCAGTGCATATCAGTTACTTTAGCAAGGCCAGGAAAGAGTGTGGCGGAGGGGCATGCTTACAGTTTTAGCTAATTTGTGTCCACATGTGCCGATCTGTACTCGTGTGGTAGAGGGAGAGTATAATAAATGGTGCTCTACTGTATCTCCATTCATGAGGAAAATCCTAACTCATCCTGATTCCCCTGGCAGGTGCTTTAATATAAACAACTGAATGACATTTACATATAATCTGTTCAGCTATCAAACTGCTACTTTGTTTGAACCCCAGTAAAGGAATATCTCAGATCCCCACCCCCACCCCCTGAATTTAAGCCCTGTGGGTTTTTCAAAGCCAGACATTTTTGGGGCTTCATATCTCCGGTTTTGGTCCCAAGGTTTGGGGTGCCCAGTGTGGGCACAAACTTCTCATTCCTTATGGATAAGCTCTGCTTATGAAATCCCTCCTTCTTGTGTATTGCCACTCTGAGGGTAGAGTTTTTGGGAAAACTTTGCCTCTGTATATTGTGGCCCTTTTATCCTTTGTTGTGGAAGAGGCTGTTCAAATAATTTTCAATGTTTTTTTTCAGAGGGAATTATTCCATATGTACTTGTGGATTTGGTATATCCACGGGAAGAAGTGAGATAAAGGGCTTCTTACACTAAAATTAGATGATGTGTTTTAAAAACAAACAAAAATTAAAACCACTTATTTGTGTTTGCTGAAAAATTAATAAACACTTTTTAAATGATGGTGTTCTAAGTGCTGGCTATAAAACACTGAATGAAACAAAAATTTTTGCCCTACTGGAGCTTGCAGTGAAGAGTAGAAACCAAATAAAGAAATAATTGACTAAGAAAATAAGGCAATCATAAGTGATACAGAGAAAATTAAGGAGATGTAATGGTGGCAGGGTGACTCCTAACTTGATAATAAGAAAAGGCTTTTCTGAGTAGTAATTTGTAATCTGACTCCTGAATGAAGCCAGCCAGCCATGGGAAGATAAAAAATACCCTTTGATGCTGAGGGAACAGCTAATACAAAAGTCTTAGTGTTGAAAAGAACTTGATATGGTGGAAAAAAAAAAGAAAGTCAGTTTGTATGTGAAGTCTTGTGAGAGCCTAGTGATAAGGAAGGCATCACAGAATGAGGCACTGGCAGCTCAAGTAAAGTTGTTCATTTATGTCAATTGGGTGAAAACTGTTATCTGTTTTTAAAATAAAACTACTTCCTGAGTTGCCCTGAGAACTTAAAGCCACTTATAAGGCAAAAGGAAATCATAATAATTTAGGCTTCACTTAGAAGTGAACACAAGTAAACTCATGTTCCAGTCTTTCAAGTTATTTGTTTTATATTCTCCTTCATTCTTTTTCTCTTGGATAAATAGCAGAAGTCATTGACCTTTTGCTTTACTCTAGATTTCAATCTCTGACTTCCTTGCATGTGTGGACGCTGAGAAGGACGTAATAGTCCTTAATCCAGGGCAGTCAGGGGACAGGAGTATAGAATTTTTGAATTTGCTGGATGGATATGTGACTAATAATGACCACATTGATGTCTTCCAGGTGACTGAATCATGTATTTAACATTGTTTTTTTACTTTTGGATGGATTTTTTAAAGGTTTTATTTATTTATTAGACACAGAGAGAGATAGCAAGAGCAGGAACACAAGCAGGGGGAGTGGGAGAGGGAGAAGCAGGCTTCCTGCTGAGCAGGGACCCTGATGCAGGGCATGATCCCAGGACCCTGGGATCATGACCTGAGCTGAAGGCAGCTGCTTAACAACTGAACCACCCAGGCTCCCCAAGGATTTTTTTTTAAAGTAGACTTCACACCCAGCGTGGAGCCCAATTCAGGGCTTAAACTCACAACCCTGAGATTAAGACCTCTGCTGAGATCAAGAGTCGGATGCTAAACCTACTGAGCCACCCAGGTGCCCCTTGGATGGATTTGTAAAATGCATTCCTAAAGAACGAAGTAATAATAAATAAAATTTACATAAAACTTATATGCAAGATATTGTTTTAAGAGCTTTCCAAAATTAACTTCCTTTGGAGTTATGAAAACAATTGGGATTAAAATAAATTTTCTGAAGAATATACTAATAGCTTTTAAAATAATGATTGTTTGGTCCTTTTAAGTTATGTTTTGGCCAAAGTGCATTTTTTCAATCTCAAATCTGGCATCAGTCACCTTCACAAAATATTAAGACTATTTATTTGGTTCCATTATATAGCTTTTATTGCCTTTGAAAGCGAGAGGCTGAATGTAACTCTGATAGTTTGCTGTCAGTAATACTGGTATCAGGTCTGACTTTTATCTCTTAAAAAAGTTATTTTTACTTTGGAAACAGTTTAAAGATGCATTAAACTTTTTTTCTAAAGCTTTATAATCCATTTATATGCATAAGACACGGTGGCTTAAGTCTGCCACATACAAGGTTCACAACAGGCAAAACTCTCTATGTGTGCTTTAGATTTTTCCTAAAGAATACATTGTTTTGGCTGCATTTAAAACAACAAAGACATTCCTGCTAGGTTGTGGTTTTCTGTCTCAACTTTTCTTTTTAATCTCAGCTTTTTGAAACTTTCTATACTCTTTTTTAGGTTATGTATAGATTATATAGTATAGTTGAATGTTATACACAATGATGTTTTAGACATTCTGAACATTAAAAGCCATTACATTTATTTAAGCTCTATTTCCTTTTATTACAATTTATTTTGGTAATATCAAAATAATCTCTATGTAATCATACAACGTTAAAACAAAGGAATATTGGGTTTAGTTTCTGGAGTAGTGTGCTCCTTTCCTGCCTTCCTGTTATGTACTGGCTTATTGTTGGATTGTGCCTGAGCTTAAAGGGAGCTTGAACACATAAATAATATTGTTTGAAGGAAAGAGATTGTGTTAATTCAATGGTGGTTTTGATTCCCTTGTGCACATATTGTAAAATTTTTCATCAGATACATAGGTGGGTAGTTTTTACAGCTGTTGCTATTGATATATTTCCAAGAATGAAATGTGTTAAGTAGAGGAAGAGTCTTGGCAAGAACATTTTTCTGGTTCTAAAGATTATGTTAAAGATATTTCAGATCTGTAAGGAAAAATGTTGTTGGAGCAACTGACAAATTACTGAAGGGAAAATATAAATTGACTTCCTACTATTCATCATACATTAGAATAACTACAACAATTGGAGAGTTATGTGTAATGATATTGAAGACATAAAAGTAAAAAATAGTTTTGACTTTATACCAGTAGGGGGAACTTTTATTAATAAATAATACAGTGTGTATTATTAAAAGGCAAATGATGAATTTTGAAGTTTTAAAAATTTTGGTAATGGGTTAATATTTTTGTAAGCAAGAAGAAAAATATCCTGATTTTATATATATAATTTTATTATATATATATAAAATGAAATTTCATTTTATATATATATATGAGCAAGGGCAAATGAACATAATATGTACACAGTGTAAATCATATATATGATATGCATGGTATGTGGTGGCCTTATGTGGGTATACATGAGCATCCGTGTATACATGAGCATGTATGGGTATGCATGGCTGTACATACATTCAGCCTTACTATTAGTAAAAAAAAAAAAAAATTCCTGCTGAAAGAATGGTGTAGTACAATAGAGAAAGAAGATCTAAAATAGGGGAGCTTGGATGGCTCAGTCAGTTAAGCGTCTGTCTCTTGGTTTTGGGTCAGATCATGATCTCTTGGTTGTGGGATTAAGCCCCAAGTTGGGCTGTGCTTAGTTTGGAGTCTGATTCAGATTCTTTCTCCCCCTCCTTCTCATTCACTCTCATTTTCTCTCAAATAAATAAATAAAATCTTAGAAAAAAAAATAATGATCTAGTTGGTGAAGGTGCTGAGAAGCATTCACTCCTGAATGTTGATTTATACATCATTTTCAGAAGACAATTAAGGAGAATGAAACACCGGCAATAAAAATGTTTATACTTGTATCCAACAATTCTATTTCTAGAAAAATTTGCTAATGAAGCTGATGTATAGAAGTTATATTTGTACATTGATAATTACTTCAGCATTATTTCTAATAACAAAAATTTAAACCACAGATGCCCCCAAATTACAATTTAAGTAATTATTACATGATAATCAAACTAATCCTTTATGTATTTAATTATATGAAAGATATTAATAATATATTAATTGTTAGAAGCAGGACATGAAATGTGTTTACAATGTAGAGTATAATGTCAGTTTTGTTTAAGAACATATTGTACATAGGAAAAAAGACAAAACTGTATGCTAAAATATTAAAGTGTTTCTCAGTAAATGAGAAATTAATAATGATTTTTTTGTTAAATATATTTTCCACATTTCAAATAATGAGTTTGTCTTATTTTTGGAATAAATGATCAAGAAGAACAGGTTGGATTTAAATTCTATTTTGTTCATAAAGAATGAAAGTAATGTTTTCTTTTTATATTTGAAGGCAGAGGGTGAAGAAATAGTAGTTCTTTTATTTACCATTTCTTATAGAGACTAAAAAATATGTTATATATGCTGTTGATTTGATTAAGGGGAAACAAAAACATAGATACATAATATCTCTGCTTTTCCCGTCTATACTTGGATCTAGTCACATCTTGATTTCAACTTAAATGGGGCATCATATCAGTAATTTATTTTGATCACAGTTGGGCGTTTTATATTTAGGGAGATTATAGTGATACTTGGTTTAGTGGGAATTAATATTTACAAATATATTTATAGCTGAGTTTTATGTTTTCTTAATAGTCTGGGAAGGTGAAAAATGCCTTATAAGGGAAAAAATGCAAATAGATGAAATTTGACTAAAGACCAGACATTCCAAGTTGAAGAGCACACATGGGGAAAATTTTATGTCCTAAAATTAGCAACTTATTGGAACTGAAGTGCTTTGGTACAGATGTGAAGAAAGTACGTCTCTGATAGTTGGTAATGTCTTCCCATCTGCTCTCTGTATTACAAGTAGAAGTCCCAGTGTCCACACTTAATGGCAATAAGCTGTTACAAAACAAACAAATATATGCTTCACAATTTCATTTTAGATAATGTACTCAGAAAGATGATAACATCATGCACAGTTGTAAGGAACAAATACACTAGTTTAATTTAGCTAAGATGTTCATCAGGATCCTTTTCCCTTGAAATGTTTTTCATTTTCTCAGAAAAGCGATCCTGTAAGCTCTTTACAAAAATGTCAACTTGTTTGCAAATGTAAACAATTGGGTCCATGGATTATATAATTTTATTCCCATATTATTTATGTAAACATTTAAATTAAACACATACCACACATTATAAATCTATGCTGCATATAAGCAAGGACAATTGCTTGGTTAAATTTATCTCTTAAAATGAGGCAACTTAATGCTTTGGTAAGTGGATGTTTATATGTAACCAAAATAAGCTTTTCACTACCTCACAAGTATTAATACTTTTCTAGTCAGATAAAATTTTATTTATTTATTTTTACAGATTTTATTTATTTGAGAGAGAGAGCATACATAAGAAGGGGAAGTTGCAGAGGGAGAGGGAGAAGCAGACTCCCTGGTGAGCAGGGAGCCCTATGGGGGGCTCAGTCCCAGGACCCTGAGATCACAATCTGAGCTGAAGGCAGATGCTTAACCAAGTGACTCAGGTGTGCCAATAAAATATTAGTTGTTTTGATTACTGCATTTCTTTTTTTTCTTATACTGTTTTGCTGAAGAATATTGTCAGTTATACATTGGTACCATGCATATATTCATGGAGATTTTTTTTTAAGATTTTATTTTATTTGACAGAGAGAAACACAGCCAGAGAGGGAACACAAGCAGGGGGAGTGAGAGAGGGAGAAGCAGGCTTCCCGCTGAGCAGGGAGCCCGATGTTGGACTCGATCCGGGGTCTCCGGGATCATGACCTGAGCCAAAGGCAGTGGCCCAACCAACTGAGCCACCCAGGCGCCCCCCTTCATGGAGACTTTTAAGGGGATATTTTATTGACCCTGTTTGTATGGGTAGAAAATTATGCTATATCACAAAACTAGACATGATAACTATTTCTTTCTGTGTAAGCAGTTTTATTAGAATAAATCTATGTAGCTGTAATAGTCTCTTAGGTTACATTTCTTTGATTATTGTTGCTTTCTTATTATATAAGAATGTATTGTATTAGCTAACCTATAATTGTTACTTTAAGCTATATTTCAATGATGTCTTATGCTTCATCTATCTAATACAGATTCTGTCATTTTCCTTATTATCCACTCTAGCCTCCCCTAATCTACTTTTTGTCCATGATCTTTGTCATGGTTAGTGGTATCACCTTTCACTCTGTCAACCACACCTGAGTTATCTTTCACTCATTCCTCTCCTTGTGTAGTTCAGAGTCAACCTTTCCCCAGAATCTATCAGTTCCTGACTGGTTCTTGTATTTTTACCTTCATCTTCTTTATATCTCATCTCTGAGTTCATGCTCCAAACAGCCTTCAGAATAATTTTTACAAAATTTGGTCTCCTTTCTAGCACTTAGTTTATAACTATAAAGAATATTTAAAGAAACATATTTTTAGGGCACCTTGGTGGCTCAGTCCATTGAGCTCTGCCTTCCGCTTGGGTCATGATCCCAGGGTCCTAGGATCGAATTCCACATCGGGCTCCCTGCTTGGTGGAAAAGCCTGCTTGTCTCTCTCTCTCTCTCTCTCCCTCCCTCCCTCCCTCCCTCCGCGGCTCCCTCTGCTTGTGTGCTCGTTCTCTGTCAAATAAATAAAGAAAAAAACCCACATTTTTTCATATATATTTATTTAATTTTTTTCAGTGTATTGCTTTCTGAAGTACTTTTCTTTGTACCACTATTGAAGTTTATTTTCATTGAAGTTTTGTATTAAAGTCCACGTAAAAGTTAAAGTAAATTTAATATAGGACAGTTTTGGCTAAAGGCCATTAAAAATCCTTAATGGTGAAGACTAATAATTATAGTTTGAGTAACATAGGAAGATGCATTTATTATCAGTTACCGATTATAGATTACCATCATTTCACATTATTTGTGAGAGTCAAATTCCGCCATTAAATTGTACATGAGTATATTTTGTTTTGGGGAGGAATTTTGGTGCTGACCTAGCTGAATGGTAAGGAGCATGTCTAATTTGCAAAGTCAGAAATGGTTGGGGATGAAGATATCATTTAGTCCAGTGCCTTTCTTTGAAAGAGGATAGGGAAGTAACTTACTAAAGGTAGTATAAGTAGTTATAGAGCAAAGTAGCTAGTAGTAGAGTAGTTGAACTTAGTATGTGAAAGATTTAATGTATGGATTATTTGGAAAAATTACTGCTGAAGCATTTGAAATAGAATTATTTTTTAACAAAGTAAAAACTATGTATTAAAAGTTTAAAATATTTTGTAAAACACATTCCTTTATTTGGACATGCATTCTTGGTTAAATATTGGTTAAAAGCCTAGAATGTTTGATTAAGATAAAATGTACTTAGAAAATAAAAGTAGTTAATAGTTTTTATCAATAATTGAAGACTAGACTAGATCATAATTTTATGCATTGTTTTGATATTCCAATATCTACCTGTTATTTTTTATCTATATAACATTTGAAAAGATCTAGATTTGCTATTGTACAGGAAGAGGAAAGAATTAGTGTGAGATTTAAAGAGAAAAAACAAATAAAAAGTTTAAAAATGATTCTCTGAATGGCAAATTGGCAGAGTTAAGGTGGAAAAGAAAAAGATGTTTATATATCAATTAAACTGGAGTACAAGTGAAAAGAGCATGTTAAAAACAGAATTTAGGGAGCAAGATGGCAGTATAGTAGAAGGATCTTAGGCTCTCCTCATCCTCAGAACATGACTAGATAACCATCAAATGATCCTAAATACCTCAGAAATAGACCTGAAGATTGACAGAAAAAAACTCTACAACAAAAGAGGTAGAAGAGGATATACTTCTGAAGATGAAAAGTGTGGAACTGGAGTTTAAGGGAGAGAAGGACCTCAGGTTGCTGCAGAGGGGCAGAAGCTGTGTTCCCAGAGAAGGGAGACAGAGAAAGGAGCACACAGGGGCATGCACAAGGAAAACATTTCTCCAAAGCAATTGTCCTGGAAAAAGAGGGGCTAATGTCTGGAGTTTTAAAGGTCAGCTGGCTTGGCTTGCATAGAACCCTGAGGGCATTGTCCTATTCCTAGAGAGAAGGCTGGCAAACAACCTGGGGGCAGACAGCATGGAAATAGCAATTTGAAGAATGCCTAGGGTACACAATGGGGGGATTATTTGCTCTTCTCAGAGTGCATCCCTAAGAGGTAACTTTCAGAGAAACACATCTCCAGGACCAAAGAACCTGGCTGGCACTATATTACTGTACTTCCCTTCAGATAAAAACAGAGCCACCCGTGGGAAGCAGCTCATTGCTGACACGGACAACCAAACTTGCTTCATACCAAGCCCCATAGCACTGCATTCCTGTGGAACTGACCTTCTTAGGATTATCTCAGTCACGGCATGGAAGGCCCCTCTCCCAGAAGACCAGCACAAACCCTGTCTTCTGACAATAGACTTCTGCGGGCCCTCCATTCTGGTAGAGGTGTTAACAGGTCTCATTTGGCAATCAGACCAGAGCACACATATTTAAAACTCACCACAATCAGGCCAGGTACCAATTACTGGTCACAGCTGGGAGGATAGCCTCTGCAGATGACTGCTCTGAAGGATGAAAAGGACAAAACACATGAAATACAAACCAGAGACACTCCCTGAAACTCTAGGCCATTGATACTACATGAAGTCTTCTTCATAAGACAGTTACTTTCATGGGCAGGAGACATAAGTGGCTTTTCTAACACAGAGGAATAGTCAGAAACTTATAGAAAATGAGAAGATGGAGGGACTTATTTCAAATGAAAGAACAAGATAAGGCCATGGCCAGAGATCTAAGCTGAACGATACAAGAAATATCAAAGGGGACTCTTTGAGTGCAAAAGAGAGACCAAAAGTGACAAAAACAAGAAAGGATTAGAGAAAATTTCTAGAAACAACCAAAAAACAAGGAGTAAGTGAGAATAAATACATATCCATCAGTAATTCCTTTGAATGTAAATGGACTGAATATTCCAATAGAAACATAGGGTGACAGAATGGATAAAATAACAAGAACCATCTATATGCCACCTACAAGAGACTCATTTTAGGCCTAAAGACACCTGCAGATTTAAAGTGAGGGGATGGGGAAACAGTTATCACACACATGGATGTCAAAAGACAGCTAGAGTTGTAATACTTATATCTGACAAACTAATATATATATGTGTATACACACACATACACACATATATATATACATAAATTTAAATTCAATTAGCCAACACATAGTACCTAATTAGCTTCAGATGCAGCATTCAACAATTCATCAGTCACATATGAGACCCAGTACTTATCAAATCATGTGCCCTCCTTAAGGCCTATCACCCAGTTGCTCCATACTCCCACCCCGCTCCCTTTCCATAATCCACAGTTTGTTTCCCAGAATCAAGAGTCTCTCATGGTTTGTCTACCTTTTTGATTTCTTCCCATTTAATTTTCCCTCCCTTCCCTTTTGGTCCTCTGCACTGTTTCTTATATTCCAAATATGAGTGAAATCATATAATAATTGTCTTTCTCTGATTGACTTATTTCCCTTAGCATAATACCCTCTAATTCTATCCACAACAATGTAAATGGTAAGTATACATCATTTCTGATGGCTGAGTAATATTCTATTGTATATATATTCCACATCTTCTTTATCTATTCATTTGTTAAAGGCCATTTAGGCTCCTTCCACAGTGAACAAACTAGACTTTAAAACAGAAACTGTACAAGAGACAAAGATACTATCTTATAATAAGGGGGACAGTCAACATGAAAATGTAACAGTTTTATGCACCCAGCATAAGAGAACATTTAGTATAAAACAGAAAACATAAAGGAACTAACTGATAATAGTACAGTAATATTAGGGGACTTTAACATCCCACTTACATGAATGGACAGAGCATCTAAACAAAATTAAGTAGGAAACAGTGGCTTTGAATGGCACAGTGGAATAGATGAACTTAACAAATATATTTAGAACATTACATCCTAAAACATCAGAATACATAGTCTTTTCAATTGCATGTGGTACATTGTCCAGAATAGATCACATATTAGGTCACAGATCAGGCCTCAACAAATTCAAGAAATTTGAAGTCATTATATCAGGCATCCTTTCTGATCACAATGCCATGAAACCAGTACTCCCTCAGAAGAAATAATCTGGAAAGAATACAAATAAAGGAGGTTAAGCAATATGCAACTAAACAATGAATGTGTCAACTTGGAAATCAAAGAAGAGATAATACATGGAAAGAAATTAAAATGAAGCACAACATTCCAAAATCTTTAGGATGTAGCAAAATGGTCCTAAGTGGGAAGTCTATAGCAGTATAGGCCTACCTAAAGAAGCAAGGGAAATCTCAAATACACGACCTAACTTTACAGCTTAAGGAGCTGGAAAAGGAATATCAAAGCCTAAAACCAGTAGAAGGAAGGAGATAATGAAAATTGGAGCAGAAATAAATGATATAGAAATTAGAAAAGAGTAGAATAGATCAAAGAAATCAGGAGCTGATTCTTAAAAAAATAATAATAATATTGATAAAGCCCTAGCCACACTTATTGAAAGAAAAGAGAAAGGACCCAAATACGTAAAATCACAAATGAAAGGAGAGAAATAGCAACACCACAGGAATTTCGACAATTATCAGAGAATATTATGAAAGACTATATTAACAAAATGGACATCTAGATGAAAGGGATAAATTCCTAGAAACCTGTATTTTACCAAAAATGAGACAGGAAGAAATAGAAAACTTGAACAGACTGATAACTAGCATAGAAATATAATTAGTAATCAAAAAATGCCCAGCACGTCCAGGACTTTACAGGTGAATTCTACCAAAAATTTAAAGAATTAATATCTATTCCTTTCAAACTGTTCCAAAAAATGGAAAAGACAGGGAAACTTCCAAATTAATTTTATGAGGCCAGCGTTACCCTGTTGTAAAAAGCAGATGAAGACACCCCCCCCCCCAAAGAAAGTACAGGCCTGTATCCCTGATGAACATATATGCAGAGACTCAATAAATACTAGGAAACTGAATTCAGCAATACATTAAAATAACATTTACCACAATCTAGTGGGATTTATTCATGGGTTTCAAAGATGTTTCAATAATTGCAAATCTATCAAAGTGATATATATCAATAAGTGAAAGAATCAGAACCACCTCATCCTTTCAACAGATGCAGAAGAAGCATGTGACAAAGTACAAGATCCATTCCTCATAAAATCCCTCAACAAGATAGATTTATAGGGAACATAATTCAACATAATAAAGCCCATACATAAAAATGGCACAAATAATATGCTAAATGGGGAAATACTGAGAGCTTTTCCTGTATAGTCAACAACAAGACAAGGATGTCCAGTCTTCCCATTGCTATTTATCAAAATACTGGTAATCCTGGCCACAGTAATCACAGAACAAAAAGAAATAATGGAGATCCAAATCAGCAAGGAAGAAGTCAAATCTACACTGTTAGCAGATGATATGGTACTATATATACAGAAGCTGAATGATGCCACCAAAAACCTGCTAGTCCTGATATATGAATTCAGTGAAATTGTAGGATACAAAATCAATGTGCAGAAATGTGTTACATTTCTATACACCAATAATGGTTCAGCAGAAAGACAAGGAATCCATTTCATTTGCAACTGAACCAAAAATAATAAAATAGCTAGGAATAAACCTAACCAAAGAGGTAAAAGACTGTACTCTGAAAACTATAAAAAAAAGTTGAAAGAAATTGACAGCGACACAAACCAAATATTTCTCTGAAACCATAAAATATCCTAAATAGCCAAAGCAACCTTGAAAATGAAAAGCAAAGCTGGAGGTGTTACCGTGCTATAGTTCAAATTATATTACAAAGCTGTTGTGATCAAAACAGTATGATAGGGGCACCTGGGTGGCTCAGTGGGTTAAAGCCTCCGCTTTCGGTTCAGGTCATGATCTCAGGGGACCTGGGGTTGAGGCCCACACTGGGTTCTCTGCTCATCAGGGAGCCTGTTTCCTCCACTCTCTCGGCCTGCCTGTCTGCCTACTTGTGATCTCTCTGTCAAATAAATAAAATCTTTAAAAAATAAAAAAAGTATGGTAGTGGCATAGAAATACACATAAAGATCATGGAACAGAAGAAAAAAAAAACAGAAAATGAACCCACAACTGTACAGTCAGTTAATGTTCAACCAAGCAAGATAGACTGTTCAGTGGGAAAAATGATAGCATCTTCAATAAATGGTGTTTGGGAAACTGGATAGCAATGTGCAAAAGAATGAAATTTGGCCATTCTCTTACGTAATTGAGAAAAATAAATTCAAAATGGATTAAATACCTAAAAGTGAGACCTGAAACCATAAAAATTCTGGAAGGGAACATGGGCAGTAATGTCTTTGACATTGACCCTAGGAACTTTTATTCTAGCTATATCTCAAGCAAGTTAAACAAAAGCAAAAATAAACTATTGGGTCTTCATCAAAATTAAAAGGTCTGCATCAGGAAGGCAGCAATCAACAAGACTTAAAAGGCAACCTAAGAAGTAGGGGGAGATATTTGCAAATGACGTAGCTGGTGAAGGGTTTGTATCCAAAAAAATATAAGAAACTTAAAAAATTCAAAATGTGAAAAAAAATCCAGTTAAGAAATGGACAGATGACATTAATAGACACTTTTCCAAGGAAGACTTATAGATGGCCAACTGACACAGAAAAAGATTCTCAATATTACTTATCATCAGGAAATGTAAATCAAAAGTATAATGAGATATCACTTGACACCTGTCAAAATGGCTAAAGTGAACAGCAGTAGAAAGAACAGGTGTTGGCAAAGATGTGGAGAAATGGGTACCCTGTTGCCCTGTGGTAACAATGCAAATTTGTGCAGCCATTCCAGAAGACATGTTCTTTAAAAAGTTAAAAATAGAAGTGCCCTATCATCCAGCATCTGCACTACTAGGTATTTATTCAAACAATACAAAAATACTCATCAAAAGATATGCATGCACTGATGAATGGATAAAGAAATGAGATACACACACACAGACACACACACAATCAATATTACCCATAAAAATTAATGCATGATTTAATTAATTTTGAATCATGCATTTAAATGGATCGAGCTAGAGGGTATTATACTAAGAAATAAGTCAGAGAAAGACAGATACCATATGATTTCACTCATTTGACATTTAAGAAACAAAGCAAAGAGCATATGGGAGAAAAAGAGAGAGAGCAACTAAGAAACAGAGTCTTTTTTTTAAAGATTTTATTTATTTATTTGACAGAGAGATCACAAGTAGGCAGAGAGGCAGGCAGAGAGAGAGGAGGAAACAGGCTCTCAAAGAGAGAGCCTTGATCCCAGGACCCTGGGATTATGACCTGAGCCGAAGGCAGAGGCTTAACCCTCTGAGCCACCCAGGCGCCCAAGAAACAGAATGTTAACTATGAATAACAAACTGTAATTGGGTGGGGAGTGTGTGAAGGGATGTATTAAATAGGGGATGAGGATTAAAGAGTGAAGTTATTTTGATGAGCATTGTTTTGTTTTTGTTTTTGTTTTTTAAGATTTTATTTATTTGAGAGAGAGAGGGAGCATGAGCTGGAGGTGAGGTAGGCAGGAGGGGAGGGAAGAGCAAACTTCTTGCTGAGCAGGGAGCCCAATATGACTCAATCCCTGGACCCGGGATCATGACTTGAGCTGAAGGCAGATGCTTAACCAACTGAGCCTCAGGTTCCCAAACAATGAGTGCTGTAATGAAATGTTGAATATCTACTCTGAAATTAATATTACACCCAAAACTTATATTATATTCTTTGTTAACTTCAAGATTTATTGCTTTTAAAAATGATTTTATTTATTTTAGAGGGAGAGAGACTATGAATGAGGGCAGGAGAAGCAGACTCCTTTCTTAGCAGGGAATCTCACATGGGACTCTGTCCTAGGTCCCTGGGCTCATGACCTGAGCCAAAGGCAGACACTTAACTGACTGAGCCACACAGGCACCCAACTAAGAGAAATTATTATAAAAAAATTACCAAAAAATCCCCTTGTAGAGCGAATCACACATCAAACATGAGTACACCACACACAACATACACACAGCAACATTAACCACACACATGTACATCACAAAAAGCAACATTAACCACACACAGAGAACATACAACAAAGACACGCCAGACATACACCACAAAATCACATACACAGCTCACATACCACACATATTTCACACAGTCATCTCACAAGCCATAGGTACAAAACATACACCACTCTTAAAGAAGTATTAAAGTAAAAAAACAGTTCATACTGCAAAAGATCTGGAGGGTACTTCTGAAGAGATGGCAAACCTATTATGTTAAGGGAACAAAGAGTCCTTCAACCACTTAGTTATAGTGTCTTTCAGACTTTTTGGCTTTAGAGCCCCTTTCCACTCTTAAAATTATTGAGCATACCAAAGAATTTTAAAAATATTGGTTATATCTATTGCTAATTTTTTATTAGATTTGAAACTGAGAAAAAATTAAAATACAAGTATACATAAGTATACATTCCCTTTGCCATCAGAGTGATAATTCATCCCACGTCATGTAGCTCCTGGAAAACTGCACCATATGCCTGTGAGAGAATGTGCTTTAAAAAGTCGATTTATCCAGTCTGCAACCCTGTGCCTTTTTATTGGAGCATTTAGGCCATTCACATTGAGAGTGATTATTGATAGATATGTTTTTATTGACATCATGTTGCCTGTGAAGTTCATGTTTCTCTAGATTTCCTCTGTAAATTTCTGTTCTGTGTCTCTCTTGGGTTCATTTCTCTTTTATAGAACCCCTCTTAATATTTCTTGTAGTGCTGGTGGTGGTTGCATAATCTTTTAGACCTTGGCAGTTTTGGAAGCTCTTCATCTCCTCTTCCATTCTGAAAGTCAACCTTGCTGGATACATTATTTTTGGTTGCATATTTTTTTCATGTAATTTCCTGAATATGTCTTGGCAGCCCTTTCTGTCTTGCCAGGTTTCTGTGGATAGGTTTGACATTATTCTGATGGTCCTCCCTCTATACGTAAGAGTTCACTTCCCACTAGCTGCCCTTAAGACATATTCTTTGATTTTATGATTCATGAATTTCACAATTATGTGCCTGGAGGTTTTTCTGGCCTCATTTATCTTGGGGGGGGGTGTCCTCTCTGCCTCTAGGACATTTGTTTCTATCCCCAGATTAGGGAAATTTTCATCCATGATTTGTACAACTATATCTTCTAGGCTTCTCTCTCTCTCAACTCCTTCGGGGATTCCAATAATTCTGATATTGGAGCGTTTCATGGCATCATTTATTTCCCTAATTCTATTTTCATGGGATTTTAGCTGTTTGTTCCAAGACTTCTCTTACTCCTCCTTCTTAATCCATCTGTCTTCTAAATCACTAATATGATCTTCAGCTTCACTTACTCTAGCTGTTAGTGTATTTAAATTAGATTGGATCTCATTAATAGCCTTTCTAACCTCGGCTTTTACTTCTGTCATTAGAGCTTCTATCTTGAGACTAAGCACTGGGTGTTGCGCATAAACAATGAATCTTGGAACACTGAAAAAATAAAATTTAAAAAAAGTCGAGTAACATTATTACAATTATTTTGAGACTAATTTTGTCCTTGTATACACCCCTGAAAATAACCTTGTAATGCCTAGAAGCCCTTTGAGCACACTTTGAAAACTGCTGTCTTTTTATAATGGTCTGTATATATGGGACTACTATGGATAGAAGCAAAGCTTCAGAGAAATAGAGATCAGAATGGTACTGGAATTTTGTCTTACTTTGATATCTTCTTCCCTCAGTGGATTAGTGTAATTTTTGCCTGTTGTAGAGAGGCATCTTGATTTGGTAGGAATCTTGGTTATCAGCAGCAATAAGGGCAGTCGGATTGGCAGGACAGTTCTCTAAATATGTATGTTTGAAAGCCAGTGCCCACTGAGATGTGTTTATTGTACATGGATGTGGGAGGTGTCTTGGCCAAATAAGATGGGGAAATTTTGTGTGCTATGTACTTTCCCCTTCCTTTGAAAAACTATAGTGCATGCTAACATAGTAAATGATCCTAAATGTCCCACAGTAGAAAAAATAATTTTAGTTAACTCATTATTTCTAAGTCTTAGGTTATTCTAGGGTATTTATTGTCATCTCATGGATTATTAATGTCCCTGAAAAGATTTGAGATGTCTTGGTTTGTATGATATAAAATTTTTATTTATTTTTTACACATAGTATTCACTACTCTAGTTTTATACTAAGGAAGTTGGTGTCATTTCTATTAATGAGGAAGCAACCAGATAACTTTATATAAATATGCATTATTTGGTGGAAAGGCAACATACCGTTGCCAACAGAAAGTGTGCCAAAATAATATAAATTTTTGTTTTGGAAGTGGAAATATATAGATAAATGAAATCTCACGAATGCATTCTCCTTAGACTTTTAAAATGCCACAGAGAGAGGGGCACATTCATGGGTGGCTCAGTTGCTTGAGTATCTGCCTTAGACTGTAATTATGATCACAGGTTCCTGGGATTGAGCCCCATGTGGGGCTCCCTGCTCAGCATGGAGTCTGCTTCTTCCTCTCCCTCTGCCCCTCCATCTTTGTGCTCACTCACTCTCTCTTTCAAATAAATAAAAAAGAAATTTTTTAAATGCCACAGTAAAAGAAAAAATATTTCAATATGTATTAAAATGTCTGATAAAATTCAGCATGCTTTCTCATTTTTAAGAAAGTTCACTACAGTAGAATAAGTTACCCATTTCCTTAATGTGATAGAAGTATATATTTCAAACCAAATATTACTGCTATGTTTAATGGTAAAATACTTGGAAAATTCTAATTAAACTCAGGAACAACATAAGGATGTTCACAACCACCAGTAATTTGTAGCCCTTTCTTCTTTCTTAGTTTGGGGGGTTAGGAAGACATTGTGTATTAGCCAGTGCAATGAGACAAGAGAAAAAAAAGGTAAAGATTGGAAAGGAATATGTTAATATTTTTACACATTATATGAGTATCTGATAACAAAATAAATATATCAAAGTTAATAGCCATTCTACATACAAATAATGGGTTAAATGGTATTAATTTGGAAAATAGTCTTATTACAGCAATTGGAAACATTCAGTGAGATACCAATAAAAATTTATTATATATTGTAGATATTTATTGACAATATATTGTTAAATTTTATTTTAAACAATAAGTATTGGGAATAGCCATGAAAAATTTTCATTAGTGCTATGAGGGGTAATAATCCTACTAACTATGAAAAAAATGCTAAATCTACAGTAATTAAAATAGTTTGCTTCTGTTTTAGGAATATAGACAAATGGATTACTGGAATAGAACAGAGAGCGCAGCAATAGATCTTAAAATGTGTGCAAATTTAATGTATGATGGAAGAGGCATTTGAACTCAGTAAAGATTAGTTACCCAATTTTCAAACTTCAATTTGATAAAAAGATCTGGCACAAAATTAAATACTACATCATAGTGTGAAAATAAATATATTTGCAGCATGCAACAAAGGGCTCATGCTCTTAATATTCAAAGACATTTTTATGAAATAAATATAAGTAGATTAAAATCCCAATGTAAAATGGAAAAACCCTTGAACAGGCATTTTACTGCTAAAGAAGTACAGATAACCAATAAATATATAAAAGTTAATTATAACATAATTAAGTGTAGACTAAAGCCAGCAGTGATAAAATATTTTTCAAAAAATCTAACAAAATAAGTCCAACAAGAGTTAAAATGTATGATAATATGATCATGGTACATGAGAAATGGAAAAAAGAACATATTAATATCACTCTTTGTCTTTATCTTTTTGATGCAAACTTCATGATATTTATCAATATTTGGCTCAGCAACTCCAGATTTTGTAATTGTAGGATTTTGGAGTCATACACTTAATTCTATTGAAATATGCAAATATGTAGGTACAAAAATACTGGATGCAATATGTCTGTCCAAGGTTGACTAGTGAAATAAATATGTTGTCACTCTTCCTCTGGTTCACTGTGCTTCAACCACAGTGACCTTTTACTTCTTGAATATACCCAGTCATTTCTACTTCAGGGCCTCTGCACTAGCTATTACCTCTTGTTTGAAAGCGTTTCCCTCATATTTTTTACATGACCTACTCTTTCTTGTTATCCAGATCTTAGCTTAAGCATGACTTCTCAAGTCATTCTGAACTCTCTACCATAAAGTGGCTCCCACTCCTCATTATATTACTGTTTCATTTTCATCATAGTAGCTATTACTATTTGATATTTTCTTGAATGTTTATGTATAATTTTGTTTCCCCAAATATGGAAAGGTGGTAAAACTTGTAGATTAAAAGTATTGACTCTGGAGTATAGTTGGGTTCAAATTCTTCTTCTGCCAATTACTACCTTATTGGTACTTGGGAATAATTTTAACTTTATCTCTATATGTTTGAGTTTCCTCATTTGTAACACTGTCAATGAGAATAGAACCTAGTTCACAGACTTGCTGTTAGAATTAAATCAACTTTAAGACCTAAAGCACTTAAAGCTGTATTTAAGATGTGGTAGAGACTCACAAAATACTTGTTGATCCAGTATATTAAATTATCATTAATTCATGCAAGAGAATATTATGAAACCATTTCAGGAAATGAGGTAGTTTTGTGTGTGTTGATGTGAATCTACTTCAGAATGTAATATTAGTGGGAATAGGCTAGTATACACTGAGATGTTATTCTCAAAATCTTAGGATATTTAAACAAGGCTTATTTCTTGCTCATGTTACCTGTCCATCACATGTCAGTGAAGGTCTCTGCTCCATGTTGTTCTCATTCTGGATTCTTGGCTCCAACATATTCAAAAGAAGTACAAGACACATAATGGCATCTTAGATGCTTCCATCTAAAAATACCACACTTTACTCTAGTCACATTGCATTGGCCAAGATAATTCACATAGCCACACCAAACTTCAAGGAGTAGGAAAGTACATTCCTGTCATTTATGTTTAAGGAGGAGAACTGCAATCTCAGTGGGCAGTCATTATTAATGGGAATATAATAATTGGGAAAATAATTTTTGTCAAATTATGTTAAATATTAAGAGTTTAATTGAAACAAAAGTATGTGCTCGGAAGTAAAATAAAAATATAAATAAAATAATAATATAATGGCAGGTAATATTAATCGGATTCTTATGTGATAAGCACTGTTGTAAGTGCTTTTTTAAAAGAGATTTTATTTATTTATTTATGTGTGAAAGAGAGTGAGTGAATGAGCTGGGAACAGAGCAGAGGGAGAGGGACAAGCACAAGTCCAACACAGCTGAAATGAAGAGTCAGGTACTTAACTGAGTGAGCCAACCAGATGCTTTGCAAGTGCTTATAATACATGAACTATTTTATTTTCATGCCAACAACATGAGGTAGGTACAGTTATGATTTCCATTTTACAAATGGGAAAACTGAGGTCCAGAGTGGTTAAGTAGCTTGCTCAGAGTTCTGCATCTAGTTAGTGATGGAACAGTGTTTGAAGCTTAAGGCAGTCTGGCTTGGAGATTATACTCCAATCTTCATGCTATGCTGCTTCTGTATATGTTAATAAGGAATGGTAAAACCAAGTCAATGTAGCCAGTCAGTACAGTGAGTCCATTGGGTGTTACGAGCCTAAGAGAATTGAGAACAAAAGCTAGGGTGAGCTCTAGCAAGGTCCCTCGGTTTCTACTGTTACTGTGTAGCCCTAGACCTCCTTTCTATTCTCTACCTGCCACCTTCTAAATAGAGGAGAAGGTGATCTTTCCCTTCCTCTATGGCCACCTTAGTTAACCCCAAGAGGGCATTAAAAACACCTAAAAGATTCCTGGATTGGATGGAATATCCATGTGTGGTGATTTTAAAACCTTACCCAAAGAGAGGGCGCCATGAACATTTTTCACCTTTCACCTTCCTCTACCCCATGAGACTAATGCCAAAGTAGAAGATGGACATATATTTTATAAACTTTAAATATTCAGTCCCTTGGAAGATGTCTTACCAGGTTTTGTTTTAGATTCTATGTTTAAAAGATTTTTAAAATTTAGTAGATATTTGATTTTATCCAAATGAATGTTACTTTGTTATAAGTGCAGTTTTCTATATATAAAATAACTTTTTTTCTGGTGCATTGGAAGGGTAGTGTCTGAGTATTACCCTTGAACTCAAGCCTGAGTTTTGCAGTTGTGCTACTGTGGTTAAGAATGGAGTCTTAACATCATAGGATACTGTGATATTGAACCCACAATAGTTGGATCAGAGGAAAATGGATGGGAGAACTGAGTTCGTGACAAAGTTCATAAGCACACAATAAATCGGGGACAAGAAAGTCAGTAGAACCTACATCTAGCACAGGGGATAGCAGACTGTAAATACTTCACAAAATAAGAAGGGAGAGAAGGTGGGGAAGGTAATTACTAGGATGTGAACAGTGATGGTGTTGGGTGGTGGGATTAATTAAAGACTACTTATCCTTTGTATCAGGGCTGAAAGTTTCTTTAATAATCATGCACTTTAAATTTTTTTTAAGATTTTACTTATTTGGGGCGCCTGGGTGGCTCAGTTGGTTGGGCGACTGCTTTCAGCTCAGGTCATGATCCCGGAGACCTGGGATCGAGTCCCACATCAGGCTCCCTGCTCCGCGGGAAGCCTGCTTCTCCCTCTCTCGCTCCCCCTGCTTGTGTTCCCTCTCTCATTGTGTTTCTCTCTGTCAAATAAATAAAATCTTAAAAAAAAAAAAAAAAAAAAAAAAAAAGATTTTACTTATTTAACAGAGGGAGACAGAGTGAGAGAGGGAACACAGCAAGGGGAGTGGGAGAAGGAGAAGCAGGCTTCCCGATGTGCAGGGAGCCCAGTGTGGGGCTCGATCCCAGGGCCCTCGGATCATGACCTGAGCCAAAGGCAGATGCTTAACGACTGAGCCACCCAGGCAACCCAATAATCATGTAATTTTTGAAATAAAAATTATTAAAAAATCAATAAAACAAAGTAATCTTAATTACTACAGTGATGTTAAGGGCCTTGAAAACTAGGAATTTATGCCCAAAGTCCTTTCTTATGGGATTACACAACCTAATGATGTAGAGAACTTCTGTTATCTGAAATTTAAGGTGCTCATAAAATACTGTTTGGTTGTAGAATTTTTCTCTTGATAAATGACTGTTCTCAAAGGCATATTGATTTCCACATAATCTTATATCTAGTTATACCCCACTTTATTAGCAAAACAGTCTTGTATTTTGCATAATTTAGTGAATATAATTAATGACTGTTCTTTTTTCTGATAGCCTGAGTAATCAGGCTGACCTAGACTATTTACACTCATTAGAGAATTAAGAAAAATAGGTGCAAAATAGTATTTTGCATGATCGTTCTATTTTTCTCAACATCCAGTCTAAGGCACTTGATCAGTTTCATTTTAAATACAGGAGTACCTACTATAAGGAATAGAGACATTCTAGTCAAAAGAGTGGAAAGGTAAAATTCACATGTAATCACTTTCTTATGTGCTTCAAAGTAAAATGATGTCAGTGGAAAGACAGGCATTAGTGTTTTAGATATTCATTATTTTATCATTTAGTTATTAAATAAAGGTATTTTATTTTGTGCAGTATTGATACGAAAATATGAACTGTAAGTCATATTAGTTAATGCCCAGTTCCCAGAGGAATCATATAAATGGCTTCATGGATAAACATGTTTATATCTTATCTTATACAGCTTACTTTGTAATTGTGTGTATGTGTCTCTGTATGTAGCTGATAGAGGACCTAATGAACTTCAGGGAGAGGTAGTGAAGCCTCTTAGTTGATCAAGTCAAAGTAAGACACCGATTTAGTCAATTTTTCTTCTTAAGAGCAAAAAACGTATTTCCTTTTTCTATTTCGGTGCCTAGATTAGTACCTGGAAATAGTTGGTGCTTGAAAATTTTGATTTTATTATGTAAGTAGAAGAGAGACTTGGAGTTTAGTTATAAAAATGTTAATGCTACTTTCAGGAATGTATATATTGTATCAAATACAATGATTCTGTAATTAAAGAGGAGAATGACTTTCTGTACCGCTGTTAACATATCAGAACATTTTACTAAGATTTTTCCATGTGTGGTTTCTAAAATTCATTTCTCATAATGTAAATATAATGTATCCATCTACTGATCCCTTCTTTATTATGCACCATGCTGATACTTTTACAGACATCTTATTTACTGGATATCTTTCTTATATGCCTGCAAATAGGTGTTATTAGCTCCAATTTTTTTTAAAGATTTTATTTAATTGACAGAAACACAGTCAGAGAGGGAACACAAGCAGGGGGACTGAGAGAGGGAGAAGCAGGCTTCCCGCCGAACAGGGAGCCGATGTGGGACTTGATCCCGGGTCTCTGGGATCATGACCCTAGCCGAAGGCAGTCGCCTAACCACCCAGGCGCCCCTAAGCTCCATTTTTCAAATTGTGAGATTCTGACTCAGAATTTATTTATTATTTATTTATTTATATTTTAAAAGATTTTATTTATTTATTTGACAGAGAGAGACAGCGAGAGAGGGAACACAAGCATGGGGAGTGGGAGAGGGAGAAGCAGACTCCCTGCTGAACAGGGAGCCCGATATGGGACTCAGTCCTAGGTCCTGGGATCATGAGCTGAGCCGAAGGCAGATGCTTAACTACTCAGCAACCCAGGTGCCCCTCCGTATACATTTACATATACATATACTCAAATAGTACCTCTTTAATATCCTTGCTGGTAGTAAATCTTCATCTTTTGAATAGAAATAGTCTTTCTGGGCGCCTGGGTGGCTCAGTTGGTTAAGTGACTGCCTTCGGCTTAGGTCATGATCCCGGAGACCCAATGGGAAGCCTGCTTCTCCCTCTCTCACTCCCCCTGCTTGTGTTCCCTCTCTAGCTGCGTTTTCTCTCTGTCAAATAAATAAAATCTTTAAAAAAAAAGAGAAATAGTCTTTCTTAGAAGTAGTCAATTTTTTCTGCTTTAAATTTGATGAAAAGATAAGTAACTAATCAAATCCTAATAAAAAAATATGAAGCAGTGATACTTGTTTTATTGTCTGGATGATAAACTGTCCTGAAGGTAATTCAGGCATCCAAAAAGGATGTTCAGAAATATCTCAGCAATTATAATTTCAGCATAATTACAATGTGTATGTAGCCCCTGAGATAACTGTGATAGACAATACACATTTGGAAGATTAAGTTCTCTTTGTTAGAAAATAGAACAGAATAGTTATTTTATAGCTACACTTCGTGATACCAGAGTTCATCACTTTCATGCCATTATCTAATTGTATACATCATTTTAAGAGATGTAAAGAAATATTATATTAGAATACAAAATTACCCCATTTATGTTAGTATGGAACGTTTGATCATTTCTAAGGGAAAATTTCAAAACTGTTTAGCTCATCTCAGTTTCTATAGCTTATCCTCTAAAGTCTCATTTCGTTAACAGGACCTTGTGGGTGTTCTAAAGGAATGATAGAAATGAAAAGAAATGAGAGAGTCAAACAGCGTACCATAATAGATGAAATGGAAAGTAATTATGTTAATGTTGACTCATTCTGAAGCTCCTACCATTTTTACCTGCTCATTTCTGTCTGGAAACCTGTGCAGTTGAGATGCGAGTAAGAAATTCTTGTATAAATGGGCCTAGAGACATGTTTTTAATATTGGAGCTAAGCCTATGGAGAATTATACTGGATTTTCCCAAGTCAGTATTTAATTGTACTATCAGTGAAGGCAGTTCTTCTGCTAGAAAATTTAGATTTTAAAGTTTATCATCAAATTTTTAGCTACACAGATCTTCATAGCTGCATATCATTCTCATTTGTTAGTTATGAAGGAAAAACCTAAGTCCCATACTACATCTATATCAACATAGTGTTAGATTTTATAAGATATATAGTAGAAGTATTTCAGAAGAATTGGAAGGAAGCCATTTATAGGGCAAAATGTTAGGGCCAAATGATATAGATAAATTCATATTGGGAAATATGTGTTCAGGAGTATTTTGTAAGGAAACAGTTGTGAATTATTCATTCTAGAAGCTTGGCCAAGGGATTGAGTTTGTTTATATACAAGTTCATAGTCATAATCATGTGTTTGTGTGTATATGAAGATACATGAAATACTTAAGAACATGGGATTTAGAATCAGGCAGAACTTATTTATTTTTAAAGATTTTATTTATTCATTTGACAGAGGGAAACATAGATAGAGAGGGAACACAAGCAGGGGGAGTGACAGAGGGAGAAGCAGGTTTCTCACCGAGTGGGGAGCCCAGTGAGAGGTTCAGCCCCGGGACTCCAGGATCATGACCTGAGCCGAAGGAAGATGCTTGGCTACTCAGCCACCCTGGCGCCCCCAGGCAGAACATATTTAAACAAGTCTCTCTCACTCTCAAACTTAAACTTTTATTCATGGTCAGAGAAATTTAAAAGAATCATTCCCCTAAATGCTTACATTGCATCTCCCATTGCATGTATCCTTTTCACCCATATTCTTTTTCTTATAGTGCTCATCTGTCAGTCATAATGTATAATGCAATTTAATATTCTTACCTCCTAAAACTGAAATGTCCTGCCTGGGTTCAGAAACAAAATATTGTAGAGAGTAACTCTGACTTAAATTTGGACAACTCTGGTTTAATTACTTCTTAGAAAAAATGACAAATTATCATTTTTAATTTAAAGAGATGTGATTTATTTTTCCTATGTCAGTGGCTTCTAAAAAACAAATTACTAAAACAATTAAATATCTAATTTTTGTCAAATTTTGTTAAACATTAAGAGTTTAATTGAAACAAAAGTATACAAGAAAAAAGAATATTTTATCTTGGGTATGAATGTTTCCTTTTTACTGTCAATGTGTCAGTTTCCTTAAGTAATAAACTTAAATTTCATTTTCTTTTTTTTGTTTTTATTTTAATTTCAGTATTGTTAACATACAGTGTTAGATTCAGGTGTACATTATGGTGACTCTGCAATTCCTTATATCACTTAGAGCTCATCAGAAGTGCCTTCCTTAATCCACATAACCTATTTCACCCATCCACCCATCCACATCCCCTCTGCTAACCAGAGCAGAGGGGATTTTTTGGTTTTAGTCATTCTAATAGATGTTAGGTGATTGAATTTCATTTTATTATAATTAATGTTGGTGTTTATAATGTTCTTTTGTATATGGTGGTACTTAGTGTCAGTCTTTTATTTTTTGAAGATTGTGAACATTTTTATGGTATTCTCCACAAAGAGAATACTTTATTTCTTTATTTTAAAACTTTATTTTACCCTTTTATCATTGGAATCATAATAGCATATAGTTATTGTACCAGAAGGGATATAAAAATTTCATCTAGGGTGCCTGAGTGGCTCAGCGGGTTAAAGCCTCTGCCTTCGGCTCAGGTCATGATCTCAGGGTCCTGGGATCGAGGCTGGCATCGGGCTTTCTGCTCGGCAGGGAGCCTGCTTCCTCCTCTCTATCTGCCTGCCTCTCTGCCTACTTGTGATCTCTCTCTCTGTCAAATAAATAAATAAAATCTTTAAAAAAATTTCATCTAAAACAGACCAAAAGACCTCTCTAAAAGAAATATAATGGGACACACATATGAAATTTTAAATATTCTACTAGCCACATTTAAGAAGTAAAAAGAACAGGTGAAAATTCACTTGAGTGCTTTATTTAATCCATTATATTCAGATCATTATTGTAATACATAATAAAATATTAACATTTTTTGTTTCTGCTTAAAATCTGGTATGTATTTTATATATACAACACATTTCAATTCCAACTAGCCACATTTCAAGTGATCAGTTGCTAGAAATGACTAGTGGCTACAGTGATACAATAACAAGTATAGATCTAGAGCCTCAATTTCTTTTCAGTCCATGTCCCTCTTGGGAGGGGGGAAGATGGCAGCAGAGTAGTGGGACCCTACTTGCTTGTCCCATGAATACAACTAGATAACTATAAAATCATCCTAAATACCCTATAAATTGTCCTAGAGACTGACAGAACAAACTCCACAACTAAAGGTAGAAAATAGGCTACATTAAGAGGTTGAAAAGTATGGACATATACCATAGGTGGATAATGGATCCTGGCTCCTACGGATGGGAAGGAGTCATGGTTGTGGAGAAGGTTGAGAGAAAGAGAAGCGCACATGGGAATGCACAAGGAGAACATTTCCTTAAAACCATTGGCTTTAGAAATGAGAAGGGCTGAATTTCATGATTTCTCACAACCAGAGGATCTTAAAGCCTAAAGTTTTAAGTATTAGTGCACTGAGCTCTAGGAGAGTCCAGAGGCATTGGCACTTCTTGAAGAGAAGGCAGGCAAACAACGTTGGGACATAAAATATGAATACAGCAATCAGTAGAGCTCCTTGGGCACACAGTGGGGAGATTATATGCTCTTCTCATAGTGTGTCTCTGAGAGGCAGTGTTCACAGAGAGACCTCTGCAGGAACAAAGGATCTGGTCTGCACTGTTACCCTACAGCACCCCCCAGAACACAGAGTAACCTGTAGCAATCAGCACAGTGGACTCTGGCTGCCTAACTTGTTTGCACCAAGCCCCAAACCAGTGCACTCTGGTGGAACTGACCTTCTCAGTCATGCTTATCTGCGTCTCAGTGCAATGGGCTCCCTTCACCAGAAGAGCAGCAAAAACCAGTGCCTATAGAATATCTTCCAACTGGAGTTTTCCAGGGCCTTGGTTCTGGTGAAAGTAGTGGGAGGTCTCATTTCACAAGCAGACCAGAGCACACGTATTTAAAACTCACCACAGTCAGGCCAGGAACCAAACACTGCCTGCAGCAGATGAGGAGAGCCTCTGCAGACTACTTGCATGAAGGATAAAGCAGCCAGAATACAGTACCAGAGTGCATGACCTTTTCTTCATAAGGCCATTACTTTTAGGAGCAGGAGACATAACAGGCTTTTCTTCTCTTTCTTATTTTTTCAAAGATTTTATTTATTTGACGGAAAGAGATATTACAAGTAGCCAGAGAGGCATGCAGACAGAGAGGAAGAAGCAGGCTCCCTGCGGGCCTTGAACCCAGGACCCTGAGATCATGACCTGAGCCGAAGGCAGAGGCTTTAACCTACTGAGCCACCCAGGTGCCCATAACAGGCTTTTCTGACACAGAGAAGAAGGCATAGACTTAGACAAAATGCAAAGACAAATGAATCTGTCCTAAAATGAAAGGCCAAGATAAGGCCATGGCCAGAGATTTAAGTGAATCAGATTTAAGTAACTTGCCTGAATGGAGAATTTAAAGCAATAATCATACAGATACTCATGTACTTGAGAAAATAGTGAAAGGATCAGTAATACCCTTACGACAGAGATAAGAGAGTTAAAAGAGAACCAGAGATGAAGAGCACAATAAATTTGATTAGAAAAACCCTACATGCAATGAATATCAGACTACAAAAACCAGAATAATGAATTAGTGGTGTAGCACACAAAGTATTAAATAAACTTGAACAAAGAGAGAAAGAAGAATTATACAACACAAGAATACACTTAATGAACTCAGTGACTCCATCAAACAGAATAACATTCATATTATAGGAGTTCCAGAAGAAGAGGGAGAAAAGGGAGCAAAAAATTTATTTGAAGAAACAGTAGTTGAAAACTTCTGTAATCTGGGGATGGAAACAGATATCCAGATCCAGGAGGCATAGAAAATCCCCCAAAAATCAACAAAACGATCCGCATCAAGGCATATTTCAAGTAAGCTGGCAAAGCATAGTGATAAGGAAAAAATATCATAAAAGACAAGACAGTTACTTATGAGGGAAAACCCATAAGACTATCAACACATTTTTCAGCAGAAACTCTCTGTGTCAGAAGAGACATGATAAATTCAAAATGTTTAGTGGGAAAAAAATCTGCATCCAATAATATTCTATCCAGCAATGTTAGTATTCAGAATAGAAAACAAAATAAAGATTTTCAAAGAGAAAGAAAAATTAAAGGAATTAGTAACCACTAAGTCAGCCCTGTAAGAAATACTAAAGGGGACACTATGAGTGAAAGGAAGGACCAAAAGTAACAGTATGAAGTTCTAAAATACAAAGGCAGTTAAAATGAATATTTCTATTAAAAATCATTGTTGGAGCTCAGAAAATAAAAAGATGCAATATATGACAACATATACCTAAAACATGGGGAGGATAGTTGTAAAGAATAGGTTCAAACTTAAATGACTGTCAACATAATAATGACTGGTATATGCAGGAGATGTTATATACCAATCTGATGGTAACCACATATCAAAAAGTACTAACAAATATTAATAGTATATAACACAGAGCAAGAAATCCAAATATATCACTATCAGAAACAACCAAAAAAGAAGTATAACAAATGAGAATAAATACATATACATCAGTAATTACTTTAAATGTAAATGGACTGAATGCTCCATCAAAAGCACATAGGGTGACAGAATGTATAAAATAACAAGAACTATATATATGCTACCCACAAAAGATTCATTTTAGACCTAAAGATACCTGCAAATTGAAAGTGAGGGAATTGAGAAACATTTATCATACAAATGGATGTGAAATGAAAGGTAGAGTAGCAATACTTACATGGAACAAACTAGGCTTCAAACCAAAAACTGTGAGAAGAGATAAAGAAGGACACTATGTAATAATAAAGGGGACAATCCAACAAGAATATGTAGCAATTGCAAATATTTATTCACTGAACATTGGAGGACCCAAATATATAAAACTGTTAATAACAAAAATGAATGCACTAACTTATTAGTCCTCAACTAATTCAAGAAAACCCCAGTCATACCATGCACCCTTCTGATCACAATGCTATGAAGCTGGAAATGAAGCATAAGAAAAATTCTGGGAAGATCACAAATATATCAAGTTTAAAGTATTTGCGGGACACCTGGGTGGCTCAGTCATTAAGTGGCTGCCTTCAGCTCAGGTCAGGATCCCAGAGTTGTGGGATCTAGCCCCGCATCAGGCTCACTGCATAGGAGGAAGTCTGCTCCTCCCTCTCTCACTCCCCTGCTTGTGTTCCCTCTCTAGCTTTGCTTCTTTCTCTCAAATAAGTAAATAAAATCTTAAAAAAAGTACTTCCTACTAAGCATGGATTAACTAGGAAATAAAAGAGATAAAAAATGTCCATGGAAACAAATGAAAATGAAAATGGAGTAATCCGAAACTTTTGGGATGCTGCAAAAACTATTCAAAGAAGGATGTGTATGGTCACACAGGCCTACCTCAAGAAGGAAGAAAAATCACAAATAAATAAACTAATCTTAAACCTAGTGGAACTAGGAAAAGAATAATAAATGAAGCCTAACAGCAGTAGAAGGAAGCAAATAATAAAGATTTAGAGCAGAAATAAATGATATGGATGATATAGATATAGAAATTAAAGAATCAATACCATTTACAGCTGAACCAAAAGTAATTATATAACTAGGAATAAACCTAATGAAAGGCAAAAGACCTGTACTCTGAAAACTATAAAAACCTGGAAGAAAGAAATTTAAGATGACACAAATAAATGGAAAGAGATTTCCTGCTCATGGATTGGAAGAACAAATAGTGTTAAAATACTTATATTACCCAAAGAAATCTACACATTTAATGCCAGCCCTTTCAAAATACCAAAAAACATTTTTACATAGCTAGAGCGAAGAATTCTAATATTTGCATAGAATCACAAAAGTCTTTGAATAGCCAAGGTAACCTTGAAAAAGCAAAGCAAAGCTAGAGGTATCACAATTCCAGACTTGAAGTTATCTTACAAAGCAATAGTAATGAAAACAGTATGGTACCGGCACAAACATAGACACATAGATCAATGGAGCAGAATAAAAAACCCAGAAATGAACCCACAACTCTGTGGTCAATTAATCTTCAACAAAGCAGGATACAGTATTCAATGAGGAATAGACATTCTCTTTAACAAATGGTGTTGGGAAAACTGTACAGCAACATACAAAAAATGAAACTCTTTCACCATACAGAAAAAGTAAATTTAAAATGGAATGAAGACCTAAATATGAGTCTGAAAACCATAAAACTCCCTGAAGAAAGCACAGGCAGTAATCCTCTGACATTGGTCTTAGGAACTTTTATTCTAGATGTATCTCCTGAGGCAAGGGAGACAAAACAAAAACAAAAACAAACAAACCAAAAAACTGTTGGGGTTTCCCCAAATGAGAACGCTCCTGCGTGTTGAAGGAAACAGCCCACAAAAGTAAAAGGCAACATTCTGAAGGGGAGAAGATACTCGCAAATGACATATCTGTTAGAGGGTTATTATCCAAAATACCAAAATATAATAAACTCTAAAAGTATCTAAAAAATAATCCAGCTAAGAAATGGTGAGAGGACATTAATCGACATTTTTTGAAAGAAAACATACAGATGGACAATAGACACATGAAAAAATGGTCAGCCTCACTTATCAGGGAAATGCAGATGAGACACACTATGAGTTATCACCTCATACTTATCAAAAAGGTCAACAAGACAACATAGGACAGGTGTTGGTGAGGTTGTAGTGAAATGGCAGCCTTCATGCACTGTTGTTGGGAATACAAACTGATAAAGCTACTCTAGAAAACATTATGGAGGGTCCTTTTAAATTTAAAAATAGAGCTAGCCTTTGATCCAGGAATCATACTAAGATATTTACCCAAAGAATACAAAAATACTAATTGAAATCGACACATGCACCCTAATGTGTATAGCAGTATTATTTATAGTAACCAAATTATGGAAACTGCCAATGTGCTTTGACTGATGAATGGATAAAGAAAATGTTTTACATATATACAATGGAATATTATTACAGCCATAAAAAGAAATGAAATGTTGTCATTTGTAACATTATATAAGGAGCTAGAGAGTAGAATGCCAAACAAAATAAGTCAGAGAAATGAACCTATTTCACTCATATTTATAATCTAAGCAAGAAAACAAAGGAGCAGAGGGGAAAAAAAGAGTGAGAGGCAAACCAAGAAACAGACTCTTAACTATAGAGAACAAACTGATGGTACCGCAGAGGGTAGATGGAAGGGAGAAGGGTGATCGGGATTAAGGATTGCATTTGTTATGATGAACATTGGGTGATGTATGGAATTGTTGAACTACTGTATTGTATACCTGGAACTTATGCTGTATGTTAACTATCTGGAATTTAAGCAAAAACTTTAGATAAACCCTACATTTTTGGGTTATGATGATGTGTTACTGGAGAATAGTGTTAGTGGCTTACCAATAGGACATACCTCTTTCAGAAGGCATCATCAAAAAATCCAGGTGAGAGGAGCTGTCTTCTGGTTTTCTAGGAGTGGGGCAATGCATTACAAATGATTTTTGTTCTGTGCCCACCTGACGTAGGGGATCTTACTTTCTCCACTAACAATAAGTGATCTTATTTGACCTTCTGATTTTACCCATGAGGAAACAAAGCCCTGATTCTTTCCTTGGCTTATGTTCTATAATATAATTGGTAGTCTCAGGTCTCTTTCTGTCCCTCAGTTTTGTTTTTTTTTTTTTTTAACCATGCTTGTTCATTTTTTTTTGTTTGTTTTTTGTAGGGGAGCTTATTTTCTCCACTAACAATCAGTGCTCTTATTTGATTTTCTGATTTTACCCATGTGGAAACAAAGCCCTGATTCTTTCCTTGGCCTATGTTCTACAATATTATTGGTAGTCTCAGGTCTCTTTCTGTCCTTCAGTTTTTTGTTTTTTTTTTTTATCGTGTTTGTTCATTTTTTTGTTTTGTTTTGTTTTTTGGTGTACATCAGTTTTCCTCATGTTCTCGTCTGGAAATCTAATGAAATGGAGGCATCACATAGTATTAACGATATTTCTGTTGATGCTGTTCTTATTATTAAATGTGCATTGCTTCTGTATTTATTGAATCTCATGTGTTATTTAAGGTGCTTCCCATTTTAGGCTTATTGAATCAGAACTAATTTCTGTGCATTTTGAAAATAAATTGGTAGCATATTTTCATCTTTTAAAAGCCTCTTTCCTCCTTATTAATTGATAATGTCATTTTGTTGCTTTTGAAAGCGTATTTTTACCATACTACTACCATGAGATAACAGTTACTGATTATATGTCCAGTGTTTTTCTAAGCCTTTTCCCTCAACCAACCCATACAATCTTTGCAACAATGAAAGAAGGTGGCTTCTGTTGTTATCTCTCTTTTTTGAAATGCAGAAATTTAATCTTAGAGAGTTTAAATGGCTTTGTCAACTTTTTACCACCACTTAGTGATGAGGGCAGTGCTTACATCCAGGAAATCAAACTCTGATGTCATACTTAACCATTGTTTGTACAGCCCCTTGCTCCTCATTCCTCCCGTTTTGTGTGTCATCTGAAAGGAATTGACTTATGTGTGTAGATGGGCTTGTACTCTCCATGGTTTATTCTTTATGAAAGGGAAAAAAAAATCTTACCTTTTTGCATAGTTCTTTGATCTGTTAAGTATTCATCTTAATGCTTGTAGTACCTTCTTACCAAATAATGTGAAGTCCATTATATGAATGTTTATTGGGAATGAAGCAATTTAGAATTGCAAAAAGGAAGGGAAGCAGAGAAGGAACTCAGGAAGTGAATGAAGGTTGCTGACTGTTTCATTAACCCACATTTCACATTTTCACCAGTGAAATTTCTCTTGAAATTGTTGGCTTCTTTCCATTCCCTATCCACTTCCATATTTCTAGGCCAGGACTTTTAGAAGAGCCTCCCAGATAATTCCCCTTATCTCTTGAAAATGCCTTCAGAGTTATCATTCTAAAAATAAATCTAATCATGTTATTCATTGTTTTCTAGCAGGGGTCTACTGCAGCATGACTTGCAGGCTATGTAGCCCCCAGGCTTTTTACCTGGAGTACCAGTCATGCCCTTTGTCTCTCCTCCCTATTCCTTGACAAAGCTGAACATCTAGCTCTCTAAGTCTAATTCTGTTGTTCATAATTTCCTCTAATGTGTTGGGAAATTTCCTGCCTCTATTTGTGATGTTTGTCATTCACAGAATGCCCTCCTCTCTCAAGCCTTCCTAAAGGTTTAGTGTCATGATTGTTTTCTATAAGATCCCTTCCCTTCATTGGAATTAGCCTTTTCTTTATAGTCTCATGACACTTTTTCATTTGCGGGCTTCTTTCTTTTCATATTTTATGGTAGTTTTATGTCCCTTGTTTGTTGGAGAGTAAATTTGTGGAGCTGAAAACAAGCACATGTGTCATTTGTTAAGCATCTGGTTGCCAGGCCTTATGCTAGGTATGTTTAATTATATTGCAACCCCCTCATCAGAGTAGGATATAGTAGTTTTGTTGTAAGTATTTGTGGAGTTGTACTTTGTTCACAGGTTTTAAAATCCATTGGAACTCCTTTGGAATCCTTAGCAATTCCATATGGAGAGGAAATTGACCAGTATTAAATACCTAGTAGATGCTATTATATATATAAATAAATGGTGTATATGTATACACACACAAGCACACGAGGTCCTATATTAATATGTGTGTGTGTGCGTGTGTGTGTGTGTGTGTGTGTGTGTGTGTACATATATATTTTTTACTACTGGCAGTAATCCTGTCCAGTTGGTAACCCTGTGAAATTTCCCCATTTAAACATGAGGAAATTATGTTTAGTGAAGTCAGTGCGTTACCCAAATCACTCACCTAGTAAATAGCATAGCTGGGATCTGAATCCAGGTGTGACTGAAGAATGCCTCTTTATATCCCAAAGTACAGACTCAGTATAAAGAAATAAATTCTCTTAGTGATGGAAGATAACAATCTTGACTAACTAGTTCAACTGAATCAGCCATGATGAGTATTCTGGTGCAGGCATCTTAACCTGATAGCTCTTACTGCCCCAAGTTGCACTAGTTATGCCATGTTCCTTATATTCACTTTTCCCTGTTTTTGTGTATATTAAACTTTGGAAAGGTTATCATTGGTAATTTACTTGTGTGAAGTGTGAATTAGTAAAACATGACTGTAGAAAGAAACACTTCTATATTAGCAAAAAGTCTCAATCACAAAATTTTTCTTTTAAAGAAATACAATGTTTGAGTGTAGGCTAAGAACATTGCCTCATAGATGACCTTAGACCTGTTTTAGTGAATGTAATAAAGCTTTTAGTAATTATAATATCAATTATTTGTCAATAATGGGGGCTTCAGGAGTGTTTGGGCAAGTGGTAGGAAACTAGCATTAGTTCTGTGGCATAAATTTATGAAATCCTCACATTATCATACGGTGTAGGTAATTAGAGATTAATAAATTGAGAACTGAAAAGGTTAAATCACTTGCCTAAATTACCAAGTAAATATTAGAATAGTATTCATTTATTTGTTTTTTCTTTTCTTTTTTTTTAAGATTTTATTTATTTGACAGAGAGAAACACAGCCAGAGAGGGAACACAAACAGGGGGAGCGGAGCGAGAGAGGGAGAAGCAGGCTTCCCGCCGAGCAGGGAGCCCAATGTGGGACTTGATCCCCGGTCTCCGGGGTCATGACCTGAGCCGAAGGCAGTCGCTTAACCAACTGAGCCACCCAGGCACCCCTATTATTTTCTTTTTAAGAGAGAGAAAAAAAGAGGGGCAGAAAGAGAATCTTATGCAGTCTCTCTACCAGGTATGTGAACCCAGCATGGGTCTTGATCTCACAACCCTGAGATCACATCCTGAGCGAAAATCAAGAGTTGGATGCTTAACTGACTGAGCCACCCAGGTGACCCAAGAATAGCATTTTTCCAGCTGCCCCAATGCATACATCCTTTCAAGCATGCCTTTTGTATTCCTTGTTATTCCATTCATTTAATTAGGAAACTTATTTCATGACTGGTACAAAGATGAATTTCAAACCTCTTCTCTTAACAGGCACTCAAAATCCAAATTTGTAATTCCTAACTACCCATGCTAAATGGAAACATGCTGTAACCATTTAAACTGCCGTCAGACGTTTCCTCTCTTTCAGCTATGTGTAAGATTGAATAGGTAAAGTAGCTTATTTTTCATTAAACAAACTTGTTTAAATGCACAATTTAAAGGTAATAGTTACTAAGTCATTTATTTTACTTTCTCTTTATTTCTGGGAAGTGAACTTTTTGATTCAGCTTCAGCCAAAAGATGGTAACATAAAATAAATGTCATCTTTTAATGTAAATAGTAAAATTGTCACTCATTTATATATAAACTCTGAAGATTCTAAATCTTAAATTGTTTTTGGCAATCAGATTTCCTAATCCATCGTAGTACATGGTGATAGCTTGGTTTCACACAGTTTTATAGAGAACAGTAAACCTGATTGAGTCTAGGACATTTATGTTAACAGTGTTTTCAGCAATATTTAGCATATTGCAGAATAAGTGCTATTTATATCACTATACTAACCCTCTTTGAACCTCACATTCATTGAAAACACTGATCACACCATTCATTACATAAGCCAGAACTTTTAAAATCTAGCAAGCTTTAACATTCTCTTCATAATTCAGTTGTGGTTTTGAAATATGAAAAATAACATTTTGAAATTTATTTAAAAACACTTTGGTATGGAAAACACATTTCTTTTAGCACATCATTAATCTGATTTTCTATATGGGTTGGTCCCACTTATACTGGAGGCAGTTAATCATTAAACACTTTCAGTGGCAAAAACTTCTCCTTATAAAAAGATTTTTGTCTTCCTGTCATAAATTTCTCATTTTTTCTGAATTCTTAAGTTAGAATGTACTATAAATATCTTAATGTAACATTGAAGTTTTACTGCCAGATTAAAATGGTAGCTGTCTAATATCACTTGTCACTATTTGTAAGTGGTGTTTTATTTACTAGTTGATGACTTGTCTCTTTAGAGATACTTAGGCATTCACCCCTTTCCAAATATACACTCATTACTTTTCATGTAGATACTAGATTGACTACCTGATTAAAACAATATTAATTCTACTAGTCCAAATCAAGGCTAGCTGCTAGTGAAAAGAACAAGCTGTAAATAAAGAACGTTACTGTCTTGGTGGGCTTTACCTCTCATGTAGAAAGTCGACTTTTTGATGAGGCACCATTTTCATGTTCAAAAGGCAGTTGTGTGTTATTTTCTTTAATGAGATGATTAAGAATTTTTCCTGTTTTTGTCTCTCTTAAGTCTGATTAATGAATAATTGTTCCATGTAGGAAAGCAGGAAAACTATGTGTTTAGTTATTATCTGGGGTGAATTTTATTCAGTGAAGTTCTTAAAGCAGATTTTTATTTGCATGCCCCCAGTTATGAAACCTGCAATATCAAACAGTTAAACTTTGAACTAAAGCAAATGTATAAATTTATCCAATTATATTCATATTCACTTAGTCCACTTGCTCATTTCACACATTTAACAAAACAGGCAATGGTAAAATATGCATATCTTGAGTATTATAATTTGCATCTGAAACTGCAGAATATTCTGGCTGAATGAATCAGTAGTACAGATATTTTTCTAATTATATATTTAGCAGTAGAGACTCTTGACTCTGGGGAAAAAAAACTGAGGGTTGGTGGAGGGGAGTTTGGTGGGGGGGTAACTGAGTGATGGGGATTAAGGAGGGCAGTAGATGCAATGAGCACTAGGTATTATATGCAACTGAACAATCTGTAAATTCTACCTCTGAAACTAATAGTATACTATATGTTAATCAAATTGAGTTTAAATTAAAAAAAATAAAAAATACCAATTTAAAAAAAATAGGACATCTGACAGATTTGGGTCCCTTGTTTCAAAGTACAGGATGAATTCTATTTGAAATCTTAGTTGTTCTTTGTAAGCCTAACTTAAGTTGTGCATTGTACCTGTTTTAATGGTGTGGTTACTGTGACTGATGGGACATTCAGGTTTGGTAGAATCAGTAACTATACTAATAAGTATTTCTTAAGAGAAGATTTCCTGACTTAGATACATCCCTTATATATTGCCTATTGCCTTATTGTCGTTCTAATTTCTACCAGTTTTTTGTCCCCTTCCCTAGCCCTATGGCTCTTATCCTTTGCTGTTGCCTCTGTTGGTGACAAACCAAAATATAAGGAAAAAATTGTTAAGGAGACCTTATAGTTATTTTCAGTATTTAAAGAATTGTGGTATAGAAGGAAAATTAGACTTGTTCTTTGTAGATCCAAAAGGAGTAAGAACCAAGGAATAAGTTACTGTGAGGCATATTTTATATCAGTAAAAGAACTAAATGATTGATAACTCGATACCCAGGTTTGGACGGGCTGCTGTAATAGATACTAGATGGAATGTTGACAAGGCAGTGAAGTGCAGTATGGAATATATATGAGCTTTGGAACCAGGCAGATCTATACTCTAATTTCGGATCTACTGCTTAATAGCTCTGTGGCCATAAGGAAGTCACTGAGTGACTGAACCTTAATTTTTTTTTTTCATCTTTCACATGGGAAATAATGCTTACCTTTCAGGCTAGTATAAGGGTTAAGAAATGACGTGTGCAAAGCTCCCTTGCACTGTGCCTGAGATATAATTGGTACTTAATGAATTGTGGTTGTTGTTACTGTTTTATTTCTTTTATGAGTGATCAAAGGCCACTCTTTAGAAATGATGTTGAAGAATTGCACAAGGTAGTAAACTAAATTGCACCATTTGTATTGTCCTACCTACTGTGCTGTTAAGGATCCTATATCAGTTTTAAAGAAGGTTAGTTGCCTAAGAATGAGAATTATCATACAGGACTGTTTTTACTATTATTATGTTTTTATGGCTAGGGCAAATACTTTTGTGTTTCTTCCCCCACTAATCTAATCTATTGACCTGGAGCAATAGCTCATGGTAGATTTTGAGACTATATTCCAAATCTTTGTTTCTACAGTGCCTCAGAAGCAGTGGTAAATATTTTTGTTGAATAAATGGATACAGAGGTTGAGCTGTTTGACAGTTTGATGCATTTCAGCCTAATGTGAGTGAACTGACAGTTTGCTCAAATTAGTCAACATTAAGTTATTAATGTAATTTTCATGTTCGCATTGGTGATCACTTTTTAGGAAAAACTACAAAGTTCAGGAGGATCATGGTAAAATGCATTTAGTTTTATTCTGCCTTTTCTTTCTTTCTTTTTTTTTTTCTTCCCGCTGAGCAGGGAGCCCAGTGCGGGGTTTGATCCTGGGACCCTGGGATCATGACCTGAGCCGAAGACAGTTGCTTAACCAACTGAGCCACTCAGGTGCCCCTTATTCTGCCTTTTCAAAGAGAATCTTAAATGGCGCAAACTTCTTATCAGAGGGATTCTCAAATTTTAAATGAAAATGACAGGAGTGATGATGATTTTTTCCATTCAAGTTTTAGGGATCAGGATATGTCAGAGAGAATGAAATCTTAAACCTTGGCTTTAATAAATGCCAACAAAACTGTCATTTGTCTCTTATTTGGTCATCAGAAGTATTACCCAGAACATTATCCACTTATGACTATAGTGCTAAGATAATGAGCTTGTGATTTTATGTAATATATTTTTCAGGCATTTAAAAAGAATTCTCTGAATCTGGTATGTAAAGCATAGGTGTTATTTCCAAAGTTTGCTTATCTCGAGGTGCTGCTTTTTCCAAGGCCAGCCATTATCTGTGTAGCATGAAGACTTAATGATACTGGTTTTTCATGCTTTTTTTTAAAGATACTACTTTTTGTTACTTATTTTAATTCAAACATTGGTTCCTTTTACTCATCTGTCATTTTTCAGGTGGGAGTATGTGGTAAAAATGTTTCCGATGAATGATAAAGTAACCAGGCATTTGGAATACTTTGATTAAATATAATAACATGGTAAAATATTGCAGAAACTATGTGTGAATAATGAACTAGTACTATTTCTTTTTTGAGTGTTTCAAGTTTATTTAAATACCAGTTAGTCAACATATTTTGTAATATTGGTTTCAAGAGTAGAATTTAGTGATACATCACTTAAATAAAATACCCAGTGCTCATCACCACAAGCACCCTCCTTAATACCCATCATCCATTTATCCAATCCCTTGCATTGCCCCTCCATCCACCCTCAGTTTGTTCTCTGTAGTTAAGAGTCCTTTTTGGTTTGCCTCCCTCTCTTTTTATTTCCTGTACCCCTATGTTTATCTGTTTTGTTTCTTAAATTCCACATATGAGTGAAATCCTATGGTATTCCTCTTTTTCTAATTGACATGTTTTGCTTAGCATAATACATCTAGCTCTATCCACATCATTAAATAGGGCAGGATTTCATTCTTTTTGATGGCTGAGTAATATTCCATTGTATATAAATACTACATTTTCTTTATCCATTTATCATTCAGTGGACATTTGGGCTCTTTCCACAATGTGTCCATTGTTGATAATGCTGATATAAGTATTTTGATTGCATGTGTCCCTTTGAATCAGTATTTTTGTATCCTTTGGTACCTAGTAGCGCAATTGCTGGTTGTTCTATTTTTAGAGTAGTTCTACTTTTAACTTTTCCAGAAACTTCCATATCATTTTCCAGAGTGACTTCAGCAGTTTGCATTCCCACCAACTGTGTAAGATGGTTCCCCTTTCTCCACATCTTCAATAGCAATAGGTATTGTTTCCCATGTTTTAGTTTTAGCCATTCTGACAGATGTGAGGTAATATTGCATTGTAGTTTTGATTTTTATATCCCTGATGGTGAGTGAAATTGAACATCATTCCGTGTTATCCATTAGCCATCTCTCTGTCTTCTTTGGAAAAAATGTCTATTCATGTCTTATACCCATTTCTTAAGTGGATTATTTGTTTTTTGAGTGCTGAGGTTTATAAGTTCTTTCTATATTTTGGATATTAATCCTTTATCAGATATGTCATTTGTAAATATCTTCTCCCATTCCATAGGTTGCCTTTTAGTTTTATTGTTTTGTTTTCTTCACTGTGCAGAAGCTTTTTATCTTGAAGAAGTACCAGTAGTTTATTTTTGCTTTTGTTTCCCTTGCATCAGAAGACATATGTAATATGACATCGCTATCACCAAATGCAAAGAGGTTAATGCCTTTTCTCTAGGATTTTGATGGTTTCCTGTCTCACATTCAAGTCTTTCATCCTTTTAGAATTTTCTTTGTTTATGGTGTAAGTGGTCCAGTTTCATTCTCTTGCATGTTGCTTTCCAGTTTTCTAAACTATTTGTGGAAGAGACTGTCTTTTTTCCATTAGATATTCTTTACTGCTTTGCTGAAGATTCACTGACCATATAGTTGTATATCCATTTCTGGGGTTTCTGTTCTGTTCCATTGATTTATGTGTCTGGTTTTTGCCAGTACCATACTGTCTTGATGACTGTAGCCTTGTAATGTAGCTTAAAGTCCGGAATTGTGATACCTCCAACTTTGCTTTGCTTTTTCAAGATTGCTTTGGCTGTTTGGGATCTTTGTAGTTCCATACAGATTTTAGGATTGTTTGTTCTAGTTAGGTGAAAAATGCTAGTGGTTTGGTAGAAATTCCTTGTGTTCTCTTTATTTTCTTACTAAGTATTCTACAGTTTCCAGAGTGCAGATCTTTCACCTTTTTGGTTAGGCTTATTGCTAGTTATCTTAATGTTTTTTTTTTTTTTAAAGATTTTACTTATTTGATAGAGAGAAACACAGCTAGAGAGGGAACACAAGCAAGAGGAGTGAGAGAGGGAGAAGCAGGCTTCCCACAGAGCAGGGAGCCTCATGCAGTACTCTATCCTGGGACTCCAGAATCATGACCTGAGTCAAAGGCAGAGAGGCCCAACAACTGAGCCAATCAGGCGCCCATCTTAATGGTTTTTGATGCAATTGTAAATGGGATTAATGTCTTAATTTTTTTGTTACTTCGTTATCGGTATAGAAATGCAACAGATTTTTGTATGTTGATTTTATATCCTGTGATTTTACTGAAATCCTGTTCCAGCTCTGATAGTTTTTTTGTAGTATTTTGAGTTTTCTATGTAGAGTGTTGTCATCTGCGAATAGTGAATGTTTGACTTCTTATTTGCCAATTTGGATGCCTTTAACTTCTTTTTGCTGTCTGATTGCTGAGGCTAGGACTTCCAGTACTATGTTAAGTAACAGTGATGAGAGTGGACACTGTCTTTCTCATGACCATAGATAAAAAGCTGTCAGGTTTTCTTCACTGAGCATACTAACTGTGGGTCTTTGATATATGACTTTTGTGATCCTGAGGTATGTTCCCTCTATCCATACTTTTTGAGGGTTTTTATCAAGAATGGATCCTGTACTTTGTCAAATGGTTTTTCTGTATCTATTGAGATTATATGTTTCTTATTGTTTTATTAAGTGGTACATCACATTGATTGATTTGTGAATATTGAACCACCCTTATAGCCAAGCCCAGGAATAAGTTCAACTTGATTATGGTAAATCATTATTTTAATGCGCTGTTTGATTTGCTTTGCTAGAATCTTGTTGAGAATATTTGCATCCATTTTCATCAGGGATATTGGCCGGTAATTCTCTGTTTTTAGTGGGGTCTTTGGTTTTGGAATTAAGGTAATGCTGGCCTCATAGAATGGGTTTGCATGCTTTCCTTTTGTTTTTGTTTTTATTTTTTGGAACACTTTGAAAAGAATATGTATTAACTCTTCTTTAAATACAAGTACTTGGTAGCCATCTGGGAAGCAATCTGTTTCTGGGCTTCTGTGGGTGATGTTTGATTACTGATTCTATTTTTTTGCTGGTTATTGGTCTGTTCAAGTTTTCTGTTTCTTCCTCCTATTTTAGTTTTGGTCATTTATATGCTTCTAGGGCTTTATTAACTTTTTCCATATTGTCCAATTTATTGTAATGTATTTTTTCATAATCTTATCTTATAATTGTTTGTATTTCTGTGATGTTTTATCTCACCTTTTTCATTTATGATTTTATTTATTTGGGCCCTTTCCCTTTCTTTTTGATAATTCTTGCAATATTTTTATCAGTTTTATTATTTCGTTCAAAGAACCAAATCCTTGTTTCATTTAACTGTTTTATTGTTTGCTTGTTCATTACCTTATCATTTATTTCAGCAATAATCCTTAATATTCTCCTTCTTCTGTTGGATTTAAGCTTTTTTTTTACTGTTCCTTTTTATAGCTCCTTTATTTATAAAATGACATTGTATATTGGAGAGTTTTCTTGCTTCTTGAGGTAGTCCTGTATTGCTGTATACTCTCCTCAAAGGTCTGCTTTTCCTGCATCTGTGAGGTTTTGGACTGTTGTATTTTCATTTTCATTTGATGCTATTTATTTTTTTAATCTCTACTTCAATTTCCTAGTTAATCTATTTATTCTTTAGTAGGATGTTGTTTAACTTCCATCTATTTGTGGTCTTTGTATAGTTTTTCTTATGGTTGAATTCAAGTTTTTTTTTAATTTTTCAGTGTTCCAAGATTCATTGTTTATGCCCCACACCCAGTGCTCCATGCAATACATGCCCTCAGTATCCACCACCAGGCTCTCCCATCCCCTCCCTATTTCCCCTCCAAGACCCTCAGTTTGTTTCTGAGTCAAAAGCCTCTCATGTTTTGTTTCCCTCCCCGAATTACCCTACTTCCCATTTCCTTTCCTTCTCCTACTGTCCTCTATATTACCCCTTATGCACCACAAGTAAGGGAAACCATGTGATACTTGACTTCTTCTACTTGGCTTATTTCACTCAGCATAACCTCTTCAAATCCTGTCCATGTTGCTACAAAAGTTGGATATTCATCCTTTCTGATGGAGGCATAATATTCCATTGTATATATGTACCGTATCTTCTTTATCCATTCATCTGTTCCAGGGCACCTTGGCTCTTTCCACAGTTTGGTGATTGTGGCCATTGCTGCAATGAACATTGGAGTACGTATGGCCCTTCTTTTCACTACATCTGTATCTTTAGGGTAAACACCCAGTAGTGCAGTTGCAGGGTCATAGTGTAGCTCTATTTTTAATTTTTTAAGGAATCTCCACACTGTTTTCCAAAGCAGCTGCACCAACTTGCATTCCCACCAACAGCTGGTGGGAAATTTTTCATAATTTTCCCTTAGAGTTGTATTTCTTTAGTGTTGGTTGTTATTTCTCCTCTTTTATGATTTTATTTATTGGGGTCTTTTCCTCTTGATAAGTCTGACTAGGGGTTTATCAATTTTATTAATTTTTTCAAAGAACCAACTCCTGCTTTCATTGACTTGTTTTATTTTTATTGTTTTTTTCTTTAGTTTATATATAATTTATTTCTTCTCTAATCATTAATATAAAATATTTAATATAAGAAATACATGGAAAGAAATGAAAATGAACACATAATGGTCCAAAACCTTTGGGATGCAGCAAAAGCAGTCCAAAGACGAAAGTATATAGCAATACAAGCCTACTTCAAGAAGCAAGAAAAATCTCAAACAACCTCACCTTAAACCTAAAGGAGCCAGGAAAAGAATATCATATGAATCTGAAAGCCAGCAGAGGAAAAAAAAATGATAAAGATTACTTCGTTCACCTCTTTGCTTTGGTTTAGTCCTAGGAATCTTACGACTTTAGGTGCAATCGTAAATAGAATTCTTTGTTAATTGCTCTTTCTGCTGCTTCATCATTGGTTTATAGAAATGTTTACTGAGAGTTTTACTTCTTCCTTACCCATGTGGATACATTTACTTCTTTTTGTTGTCTGCTGTGACTAGGGCTTAAAATACTATTTGGGTGCTCCCATTTGGGTCCTAAATATTTACAACTGTTATTTCTTCTTGTTGGATTGTCCACTTTATTATTATATAGTGTCTGTCTATGTTTCTTCTATATAGTGTCTGTCTATGTTTCTTTCTAAAATCAAGTGACTTGATTTTAAAGTCTACTTTGTCTGATACAAGTATTGCTACTCTGGCTTTCTTTAATATCCATTTGCATTATAGGTGTTTGTCCATCCTCTCACTTTCAATCTACAGGTGTCTTTAGGTCAAAAATGGGTCTCTTGTAGGTAGCCCATAAATGGGTCTTATTTTTTTAATCCATTGTATCACCCTATGTCATTTGATTGGTGTTTTTAGTTAATTCACATTCAAATCAATTACTAATACTTACTTACTGCAATTTTATTACTTGTTTTGGGGTTGTTTCTGAAGATTCGTTCTGATTGCTCTTTCTTTCATGATTGCTGATTTCCTTTGGTGATAGATTTCAGTTTCCTCTTTGTTCTTTACATATTTATTAGTGGTTTTTGAGATATGGTTACTATAAGGTTTGTAGAAAACCTCCTCTGTATATAACCATCTATACTAAGTTGATAGTCATTTAAGTTTGAACCCATTCTGTTCTCCTATCCTCCCCACGTTCTAGGTATATGTTATTACATTTTTACATATTTTTTGTTAGGTCATTGATGGATTTTTTTATAAAAATATTCATTTTTATGCTTTTTGTATTTTACACTTCTATACTGTCACCTCTGGTTGTCTCCATTCCACTCAAAGCATTCCTTTTAATATTTCCTGCAGACCTGGTTTGAATGCTCATGAACTCCTTTAGTTTTTGTTTCTCTGGGAAACACTTCATCTCTCCTTCTATTCTTAAAGCTAGCCTTGTTGGACCAAGTATTCTTGTCTGCATATTTTTCCCATTCAGCACTTTGATTATATCATGGCACTCCCTTCAGATTTGTAATGCTTCTGTTGAAAAATCTCCTGTTAGTCTTCTGTGTTTTCCCTTGGAAATTACTAACTTCTTTCGTCTTGCTGTTTTTAAGAGTTTTTATAGCAATATTTTGCAAATTTAATTATAACACTTCTTAGTGTGACTCTACTTTTCTAGATTTTGTTGAGGGTTCTTTGTAGCTTATAGATCTGGATATTGGTTTCATTCCCCAGAATAGTGAAGCTGTCCGTTATTATTTCCTCAAATAAATTTTCTTCCCCCTTTTCTCTCTCTTCTTCTGGATTCTTGTAATACAAATGTTATTATACTTGGAGTCAGAGTCCCTTAAGTTTGTCCTCATTTTGAACAGTTCATTTCTCTTTTGTTCATCTTGATTACTTTCCATTACTCTGTTTTCCAGGCCACTACTTCCTTCCTCTCCTTCTTCCATCCTGTCATTCAATACATCAAGTATGTTTCTCATTTCATTTATCTGTCCTTTACCTCTACTTTGTTACTACTTATCTCTGGGTTAAGGGTATCACCTCCGTCTTCCACTCTTTTCTCAAGTTTGGTGAGTATCCTTATGATCTTTAACTGTATATTCTCTATCAGGTATGTTGCTTATATCTGTTTCACCAAGCTCTCTGGCCATGGCTTTGTCCTGTTTTTCATTTGGGATAAATTTCTCTATCTCTATTTTTTCTGCTTCTCTGTGACTGTTTCTGCGTGTTAAGGAAGTTAGTTGTGTCTTCGGCTCCTGAAAGTAGTGACTTTAGAAAGAGAAGTTCCTTGGGTGAGATGCAGTGCAAATGTCCCCTGTTCCCCAGAACTTGGCACTTCAGGAAAGGGTCCTGAGTATCTTGTTTATGCCCTGCTTTTATGTCTGAGTAACTTTTCCTTTCAGTGAAGTGATCTGCAATGACTCTCTACCTGTTGTGGGCTCTGCTTGCTCCCTGTGGTATTAGTGGGGCTAATGAAGGCCAGCTCTGTGGGGGCGTGTTTGTTGGGGAACTAGGGAGTGGGATGGCAATAACAGAAAACTTTGTGTTGAGTCACTAGTGCTATGCTGGGTCCCTCAATGCACTGTGGTAGATGGGGACTACATGCTGGAGCTGCCAGGGATGCACAGCTGGGTACAGCTTGGTCTGGCATGTGAAGGTCCGTGGTGGTGCACACATGGGCACCATCTGGCAGTTGGGCCCAGCATGGCATCTTTGTGTAGCATGCACAAGAGCAGCTATGCCTCTGGCAGATGAGCACCCGGCATAATAGTAGGTGGGTGCACAAAGCTGACTGCAGCGCACTGTGTCTGCTGGGCATAGGTAGCTTGGTGTTGTGCACTGCAGCTCCTTCATGCAGCACAAACATGGCTGGGGGCATGTAGTTAGGTGTGGCACAGTATAGTGTGTGGGGGCGCATGGCTGGGCACCATGGGGATGTGTGCAGCATACACTGTGGCAGTGTAGGAAGACTTTGAGCTCATACTAGCCCATGGTCTTAAGTAGATATTGCCTACTGGCCCTAACAGGCCCATGTTCCCTGGTCATTGACTAGGGAACATGGGCCTGTTAAACAAAATTTGCTAGCAGGCTTGGAATGGGCTATTTCATCAAGAGAACTTGTGGGCTTAGTACACTGCTATGGGTTAGGTAGCAAAGGTCTATACAGCCCTGCTTCGGCAGGTGGTGCCGTGTTTATGCTGGGGAGTGTGGGAGGAAAATGGTACTTGCGGGCTCCCTGGATTTTGGAGAAGTCCAATATACTCTGAAGTTAGTATGAAAAGACTTGTCTCCCATTTGACCCTAGCTTGTGAAAACTGGCAATTTTATTTTGCCTCTCTATGCAGGTTTCTCTCCCTTTAAGTGTCACAACCCAGCTATCCCTCACCCTCGGAGCTCACTTAGTGCTTAGTCCCAAGATATTAAAAGCTTCTAGTATGCCTTGTTTCATAAACTCTCAGACTTCAGCCCTTCTGGTTTTTAAAGCCAAATGTTATGATGATTAGTCTTACCTGAGTGAGCTCCTGTTTGAAGACCTTTTTCTCTTCCCCCTCTAAATGCAGCTTTGTCTCTCCTGTGGGCAGCTTCCTTCCCCTTTTTTGGGCTCCCTAGCCCTTAAAATACAGATTCTTGTCTATATTTACTTGTGGAGATCGTTCTTCCAGCCTTTGGATTACATGCACTGGTTTGTTGACTTGGATGTAGGCAATATCTACTTAAGAACATGGGATAGAATGATCTCAAAGTCTTCCTACACTGCCACCTTCACAAGCTCCTCCTACAAGACTTTACCACCACCTCTTAATTTTGATTGACATAGTCTGGGTATGACCTGTCATTATTCAATGTAAATACACATTTACTTGTAATCTGAGTTAAAACTTCTACTTCCAAGTTGTAAAGGTTGCAAACAATCTTGCTGCAAACAAAAGAACTACTGATTTGTACATGAGTATTTTCAGCTACAACATGCACACAAGTAACAATTACTATTAGTGGTATGACCTTCAAATAGGAAAGACAATAATATTGTCATGAAAATAGAAATATTGTTACTATTACTGACCATGATTTGTAAACCATAATGTAGTCAGTTTTCTTTGGCTACATTATTCACTCTAAATTTCTTATCTATCACTGAAGTTCTCTGAAAAGAAAATGTTGTACGTTAACAAATTTGGAATTACATCTGCAGTGGTTCACAGTTGTTTTGAGAGGCTCTGATAACATTAAAAGCATAAGAAATAGAAAACACATTTCCCTCATCATCTGTTCCTTGACTTTCAGTAGGAAAAGGAAACAAAACAAGAACCTGGTTCAAGCTGTTCAAGTTAATGTACCTATTCAATCTAGTAGTGATGTATTTGGTGAGCTACCCAATTCTGAATATTTTGCTAAAAATTTAGATAGCTCCTCTTCAGTTATATAAGAAACACATTTCAGCTATATTTTCTGTCTATCTATATGTTTATGTATTTTTATATGTGTATTACACTTTTTTCTTGTATTCAAAAGCATTAAAAAAATCAGTATCCTTATATGACTTCTATTAAAAGAAAAACTTATTTCAGGGGTGCCTGGGTGGCTCCGTTTGTTAAGCGGCTGCCTTCGGGTCAGGTCATGATCTCAGGGTCCTGGGATTCAGCACCACATCTGACTCTTTACCCAGCAGAGAGTCTGCTTCTCCCTCTCCCTCTGTCTGCCACTCTGCCTGCTTGTGCTTTCTCTCTCTGTGTCAAATAAATAAATAAAATGTTAAAAAAAATTTCAAAGGGAGATTGTTACATAATTCATTTATCGAAAAAATAAGCTATTTTAAATAAATATATTACAACATTTCAAATAATTTTATTTAAAATGTACAGCAAAAATTCTTGAAATTGCTTGAAAACTACAGCATAAACAATACTATATATTATGAATTCAGGATTCCTAAGATAAAAACCTATATAGAAAATTACTATCAGGGCGCCTGGGTGGCTCAGTGTGTTAAAGCCTCTGCCTTCAGTTCATGTCATGATCTCAGGGTCCTGGGATCGAGGACCACATCGGGCTCTCTGCTCAGCGAGGAGCCTGCTTCCTCCTCTCTTTCTGCCTGCTTCTCTGCCTACTTGTGATCTTTCTCTGTCAAATAAATAAAATCTTAAAAAAAAGAAAATTACTATCATGGTATAACTTGATATTGTCATTTTGCATTCCAGGACATGATGTTTTTAATTAAGACCTTTTCAAAGGGCAAAATAAGCAAAATAAGAGAACATATATGAAATTCTAGGACAGGGGAAAAGAAAACTTTTTTTTTTAGTAACCAATACTATAAAACCTTTAAGGTAAAGACATGAGAAGAAGATGGCCACCTATAAGCCACGAAAGGAGGTCTTTGAAGAAACAAAGCCTATGGAATGGACACTGTAATCTTTGATCTCTGGCCTCTAGAAAATAAATACTTGTGTAGGTCACCCAATCTGTGGTACTTTTACAGCAGCCCTAGCGATCTAATATAACATCAATCATTTTTACATTCATCAGAGTAAAAACCTATATATTGTCACTGTATTATTCAAATTGTTTGCTTCCATTATGATTGTTTGAATAAATTTGTTGTGTTAAAATAATGAAAAGAGCATCACTATTCTTCAAATTATGCATATTATTTGTCCCAAAAGGATTTGACTAAGCTCATATAAATATAAATGTGACTAACTAAAATGTTTAAAGTATAGGACTTTCAATAAGAAATCGTGTATTGTTTACTTACTGAAGTTTCTATATATCAAACACTAGATGAACTATTTCACCCCAAAATCACAGACTCTAAGACCATCAAAGAAAAAATATTTAAATCATTCTTCCAATACATGTACTATTAGAAATGTCAAGTAAACTGAACCTCTAATAATATATTTAAATTCTATCGCCCTACTGTTATTTCTTCTGTTGTGAAACACAAATGTAATTTGTAGAGTATGGAGGAAAATATTTTATAATAACATCAAATGATTGCTCAAATTCACAATAAATTTTATTTTTTTTACATTAACTGAGACAAAGGGGTGATATTTTATGTTTTTAAATACTTCATTTATTTGAGAGAAAGACAGAGAGAGGAAAAAAAAGAGAAAACATGTGCAAGAGTAAGGGGAGTGGCAAAAGGAGAAGCAGACTCCCATCTGAGTAGCGAGCCTGAGGTGGGGCTCCATCCCAGGACCCTGGAATCACGACTTAAGGCAAAGGCAGACACTTAACTGACTGAGCCATACAGATACCAGAAAGGGTGATATTTTAATAAGTAGAATCTCAAAACACTGAACTGCATTTCTTACAAAAAAAACACCTCATTTGATCTATGCACTTTCAGAGACAAAAACAAGGAAAAGCTAAACAACTATTAAAAATTTGCTGGTGAAGGTTAATTAAAATATTTAACTATTCAAAATTAGTTAATCTGTATGATAATAAATCTGCCATGCTTCTCTTTCATATGAAACAAGACAAATGCATGATCTATTCCATACTTAAAATCTATTCATGTTTCCTTTTAAAACAAGTATTCTGCAATTGGGGTGAACAGTGAGCATATGGGTGAATCACACCAAGTAAACCCTTAAACTCTAAAGTGTAGCTACTAATAATTTTTATAAGCCCTCATAAACAATCACCGTATTTGACAAAAGAAAGCGTAAGGGTTATACTTACCTTTTATTTGACAAAGGCCCTTGAGCTATATGAAATGCAAACAGATATAAGGTAACCCAGGGGTTCCTAACACTAGGTCCCAATTTGTGGAGTATATATACATGGAAGGGAAGAAATAACATCTTTATTTTCAATACCCACTTAGTTGAAGCTGGCATCATCTTCAACTATGAATGTAGGACAGACCACAGTAGTTTAACCAGTGCCTACAACATGATCAAGGTGACTAAAAGAAGTCAGTTATTTTCTTATTGTACCACATACACAGATTTGTAACACTCTCAAAACACCAATCATGCTCGTTATTTCTTCAGAATTACCATAGTTATACAAGCTAACACTTGTTATTTAATAAAAATTGTAATGAAATATATTGCTATGTCTTCATTTTTAAGTTATATTCCTATTTTGAGATAATTATAAATAACCATGTAAATTAAAGTAAAATGCATAGAAATTGTGTTTCCCCCCAGTGGTAATATCTTGCAGAATTGTATGACAGTATCACAATCAGGATAATGATAAGAGAAATCCCACCTATCTTATTCAGAGTTCCCTCATTTTACTTGCATTTCTGTGTGTGTGTGTGTGTGTGTGTGTGTGTGTGTGTATTTAGTTCAGTCCAGTTTGATCACGTGTACATTTACATATCCAATCACCAAAATCACTACTCAGAATACTTCCATCACCACAAAAATTCTACATTTTTGCCCTTTCATAACTGTACTCAAATCCATCCCAGAACCCTCTATCCCTGGCAACCAATATTCTATTTTCCATTTCTATAATTCTGCTTTTTCAAGAATGTCATATCACATTAGTAAACTTTTGGTATGCGTAGGCTTTGTTCACTCAGCAGAATAACCTGGAGATTAATACAACTTATTGTACATATCAGCCATTTGATCTTGTTTAATGCTGAGTAGTTTTATATAGAAAAGATACACTACAGTTATTTAACCAATCCATTGAGGATATGTGGGTTGTTACCAATGTCATTCTATTATGAATAAAACTTCTATGTATGTCTGTGCACAAGTTTTTATGTAAATATAAGTACATATCTATTCTTATTTTAGTTTGAAAAAATAATTTGGTAAGTATATTTAAATATAATTAGTTTCCTTTGTAATCCTATTTTATGTTTTACACTTAAAAACATGATTCTGGGGGCGGTGCTAACATGGCAGAGCAATAGTAGGACCCTATGCTTCCCTTGTCCCTCAAACACAGCTAGATAATTATAAAATCTTTCTGAAAACCCAAGAAATCAATCTGGAGACTAACAAACTGTGCAACTAGGAGACAGGATGTCACATCATGGAAGTTAGGAGGTGCAGAGATGTGGTTTGGGGGAGAAACAGATCAGATCATAGGTGCTGTGGAGGGTAGGGAGCCCTGCTCAAAGAGAAGGGCAAGAGAGAGTGGAGCATTGAGAGATATGCACAAGGAAAACACATTGGGGACAATGACAATGCTGAGAAAACAGGAACGAACGGCTGATTTCTGATAGTTTTTACAACAAGAGGGGATCAAAGACTCGAGTGTTAGAGGTCCCAGATGTGGCTATGTAGAGCCCAGAGGACAATACAATGATCCTGTGGAAAAAGAGGACAGATAGCCCAGGGGCAGACAGCACAACCTAAGGATCCCATGAGATGGACTGGGAAAGATGGTTCCTCCTACTTGGAACACATCTGGAAGATGTGGCATTGCCTTGCTGGAGACAAAACCACTGGCAGGCCACATTTTCCTCATTCACCACTCATTTCAGGCACAGACACACATAATGAATATAGCTAACCTGGACACAGGCTCACTGCCGCTTTTAGTCCAAATTCTAGGACATCCTTTTTGGGACAAAATTATTAATCCCAGAAAGTAAGACCTTCCCACAGAGAACCAGCATGGGTCCCCATCATAACAGGTCCCTAAAATTTTGGGTTCTAAAACTCAGCTGTACTCCCTGGGATACAGACCAAGGGGCACTGTGCCACAGGACAGGCAGATGCCCCAGACACAGAAAGGGTGAAGGCAGACATCTGAGGGATACCCGGGACACAAGAGGGGAGATGTTTCACTCCTCTGGGCGGGCTGTGCCAACAGTGGGGCTCAAGAACACCCATCTCCAGAGACAAGGGAGCTGACTGGAGCCATTTCCCTCCCACAGCCCTCACATAAACTAACTTGAGGAGCAACACAGAACCAATGGTGGCTTAAACCTCTTACACAAAATCCCACCAACCTGCTTTCTGCTGGTACTGCTCTTCTCAGGCAAGAGTATATGAGAACCAGTACAGTGGGTCCTTCCCATAGAGGTCGTCCAGCACAAACCACTGTCATCACCACATCTACAGACCACAGAGTTCTGAAAAGCTCCAGCTGTAGTGGAAATAACATCAAGACTCTTTTAACAAGCATACCAGAGCACACCTAGTTAAAATTCACCACACTATGTCCAAAGTCCAAGTATTCCCCACTGATCTGAAGGATAAAACAGCCAAAACACAGCAGTAGAGTGTACACAGCACACAGAGATACTTCCTGAAGAGCCAGGCCCTGGCCCTCTTCTTTGTAAAGCCATTAATCTCAGGAACAGGAGACACTGACAGGCTTTCTGAACACAGAAGACAGAGACCTAGACAAAATGCCAAGACAAAGGACCTCACCCAAAAAGAAAGAATAAGAAAAGGTCATGGCCAGGATCTAATAAAAATAACATAAGTAATATACCTGAACCAAAATTTAAAGCAGCAATCAAAAGATACTACGTCAGCTTGAGAAAAGCATAGAAGGCACTAGATGTTCCCTTACACAGAAGTAAAAGGCTTACAAACCAGTCATGCTGAAATGAAAAATGCAATAACTGAGATTTGAAACCAACTGAATGTGATGTCTGCAAGGATACAAGAAGCAGAGGAATGAATAAGTGAAATACAAGATAAAATTATGTAAAATAATGAAGCTAAAAAGAAGAAAAGAAAAAGATAACAGATCATGAAAGTAGTCGTAGAAAATTCAGTGCCTCCATAAGGCATAATAACATTCCTATCATAGGAGTCCCCAAGAAGAAGAGAGGGAAAAGAGGGTAGGTTTATTTAAGGAAATTATAGCTGAAAACTTCCCTATTCAGGGAAAGGAAAAAGACATCTAAATCCATGAGGCACAGAGAACAACCTTCAAAATAAAGAAGGCCGACACAAAGATATATTGTAGATTAACTAGCAAAATATTGAAAAAAAGAAAAAAAATCCTAAAGTCAACAAGACAAAAGCAGTCCCTAAATAAAAGAGAATACCATTAAAGTTAGCAGCATATCTACTTACAGAAACTTGACAGGCCAGAAGAAAGTGGCATGATGTATGAAATGTGCAGAATGTAAAACGTATGCATCCAAGAATAGTGTTTCCAGCAAGGCTCTCATTCAGAATAGAAGGAGAGATATAGCTTCTGAGACAAACAAAAACTAAAAGAGATGGTAACCACTAGACCAGTCCTTCCAAAAACATGAAAGGGGACTCCTTGAGTACCAGAGAAAGACCAAAAGTGATATATTAAGCCATACATCCCCTTAAACACCCCTCAACAAAATGACTCGTAGGATAAACACCCAACAGAAGAAAAATTCAGAGACTGCAACCTCTGTCACAGAACTACTGGATATGGACATAAACAATATGAGAGAAGTGGAATTCAGGGTAGCAATTATCCAAGCAATAGCTAAGTTGGAAAAGACCATTAGTGGCAAGACAGAATCTCTAGGGGGAAGAAGTGAAAGCTAACCTGGCAGAAGTTAAAAATGCTATCAGTGATATACAATCTCATCTAAATATTCAAACAGCTAGGGTAACTGAAGCAGAACATCGCATTAGTGATCTAGAAGACAGATGGATTGAGAAGAAGCAGGAACAAACAGGTAAAATCTTATGAAAATAAAATTAGGGAAATAAATGATACAATGAAATGTTCCAATATCAGAATTATTGAGATCCCTGAGGGAGCAAGAAAGAAGACTAGAAGACATAGTTGAACAAATCCTAGATAAAAATTTCCCTAATCAGGAGAATGAAACAACTGTTCATACTCTAGAGGTAGACAGGACACCACCCAAGAGCAATGAGGCAAGAAAAACCTCCAGGCACATAATTCTGAAATACATGAATCACAAATTCAAGAACATCTCTTATGTGCAGATATTGCTTACATACAGAGGGAGGACCATCAAAATAACATCAGAACTGTCCACAAACCTGGCAATTCAGAAAGGTCTGGGAAGACATGTTCAGGAAACTGAATGAAAAAAATTATTCAGCCAAGGATACTTTAACCAGCAAGGCTGACTTTCAAAATGGATGGAGAGATAAAGAGCTTCCAGGACCTGCAAGGGCTAGAAGATTATATGACCACTAAGCCAGCATGACAAGAAATAATAAGGGTGGTTCTATAAAAGAGGAAAGAAACCAACAGTGACACAGTGAAGAATTTTACAGAGGCAAACTATAGAAACAAGGACTTCACAGACAACATGATGTGAATAAAAATATATCTTTCAATAATCACTCTTAGTGTGAGCAGCATAAATTCTCCCATAAAACAGCACAGGGTTGCAGACTGGATAAAACAACAGGAGCCATTAATATGTTGTCTATAAGAGAAACAATTTGAACCCAAAGATATATCCAGACTGAAAGTGAGGGGATGCAGAAACATCTTTCATGCCAACAGCCCTCAAAAGTAAGCTGGGGTAGCGATCCTTATATTGAATAAATTAGATTTTAATCTAAGGACTGTAGTCAGAGATACAGAAGAACACTACATCATTTGTAAAGGGTCTGTCTACCTAGAATATTTAAAATTTGTAAATATTTATGCCCCCAACATAGGAGCAGCCAACTACCTAAACCAACTCTGAAGCAAAATCAAGAGACATACTGATATGAACCCATTAATTGTAGGAGATCTTAACATGCCACTCTCAGCAATGGAAAGATTAACTAAACAGAAAATCAACAAAGAGACAAGAGCTTTGAATGACACATTGGACCAGAGTGACTTCATAGATATATTCAGAACATTGCTCTTGAAAACAACAGAACAGCAGTTCTCCTTGAGTGCACATGGAACTTGGTCCAGAATAGACAACATACTAGGTCACAAATCAGGGCTCAACCAATACCAAAAGATTAAGATTATTCCTTGCATATTCTCTGACCACAATGTCTTGAACCTGGAACATAACCACAGGAAAAAATTTGGAAGAATTCAAACACTTGGAAGCTAAAGACTATCCTGTCAAGAATTCTTGGATCAACCAGGAAATCAAAGAAGAACTTAAACTTTTCATGGAAACCAATGAAAAGGAAGATACATCGATCTAAAACCTATGGCATACAGCAATAGCGGTCCTAAGGGGGAAATACATAGCCTTCAAAGCCTCGCTCAAAAACCTGGAAAATCCCTAACACACCAACTCTCTTTACACCTTAGAGAACTGGAAAATCAACAACAAAATAAGACAACACCACACACAAGAAGGGAAATAATTATGAATAGAGCAGAGATCAATGAATTTAGAAAGCAGAAATAGAGTAGAACACATCAATGAAACTAGAAGCTGGTTCTTTGAAAGCACTAATAAGATTGATAAACCACTGGCCAAACTAATCCAACGAAAATGGAGAGGACCCAAATTAATAAAATTATGAACGAAAGGGGAGAGATCACAACTAACACCAAGGAAATAGAAACAATCATCAGAAATTACTATCAACAATTATATGCCAATAAGTTAAAAAAACTGAAAGATATGGTTGCATTCCTGAAAACCTATAAACTTCCAAGACTGAAACAGGAAGAAATTGACAACCTGAATAGACCAATATCTAATAACGAGATTGAAGCACTGATCAAAAACCTCCCCAAAAACAAGAGCCCAGGACCTGATGGATTTCCAGGGGAATATTACCAAACTTTCAAAGAAAGAATAATACCTATTCTCCTGAAGCTGTTTCAGAAAATAGAAACAGAAGGAAAACTTCCAAACTCTTTCTATGAAGTCACCATTACTCTAATCCTCAAACCAGACAAAGATCCCATCAAAAAGGAGAATTTCAGACCAATATCCCTAATGAATATGGATGCCAAGATTTTCATCAAGATCCTACCTAATAGGATCCAACACTACATTAAAAAACTTAGCCACCACAACCAGGTGGGATTTATCCCTGGGAGGCAAGGGTGGTTCAAAATTTACAAATCAATCAATTTGATAGAACAAATCAATAAGAGAAGAGAGAAGAACCACATGATCCTCTCAATTGATGCAGAAAAAGCATTTGACAGATACAGCATCTGTTCTTGATTAAAATTCCTCAAAATATAGGGACAGAGGGAGCATTCCTCAACCTCATAATATCTATTTACCAAAAACCACAGTGAATATCATTCTCAATGGGGAAAAGCTGAAAGCATTCCCACTGAGATCATGAACAAGACAAGGATGCCACCTCTTGCCACTATTGTTCAACATGGTGTTAGAAGTACTAGCAACAGCAATCAGACAACAAAAAGAAACAAAAGGTATTCAAATTGGCAAAGAAGAAGTCAAACTCTTTGCAGATGACATGATACTTTATATGGAAAACCCAAAAGACTCCACCCCCAATCTACTACAACTCAAACAGCAATTCAGTAATGTGGAAGGATAAAAAAGCAATGCACAGAAAATAGTTGCATTCTTATACACTAACAATGAAAATATAGAAAGAGAAATTAGAGAATCGATTCCATTTACTTTAGCAGCTTGTTGGAATTCTATGTCGAGAAGTAATCCATTTCTTCCAGGTTGTCCAATTTGTCGGCATTCAATTTTTCATAATTTGGAACATAAGGAATAGCATGGAGGGCATTAGGAGAAGGAAGGGAAAAAGGAAGAGGGGAGAATTGGAAGGGGAGACAAACCATGAGAGACTGTGGACTCTGAGAAACTGAGGGTTTTGAGGGATGGGGGGATAGGTTAGCCTAGTGGTAGATATTAAGGAGGGCATGTATTACATGAAACACTGAGTGATATATGCAAACAAGGAATCTTGGAAGTTGCATCAAGATCCTACCTAATAGGATCCATAAAAAAGAATGAAATCTTTACTCATCCATAAAAAAGAATGAAATCTTGCTATTTGCAATGACATAGATGGAGCTAGATAGTATTATGGTAAGTGAAAGTGAAAAAAAGTCCATCAGAGAAGGACAAATATATAATTTCACTTGTGGAATTTAACAAACAAAACATACAAGTAGTAGGGGAAAAATGTTGTACATCTGAAAGTAATACAACACTATATGTTTTCTAATTGGAATTAAAATAAAAAAATAGCAATATCAGAAGTAGTGTCTCCAATGCAATCCTAATGTGTTCTTTTTAGAATATCATTGATTTTGATACTAATATTTCATGTCAGAATTAAGGGAATGTAATTATTAAACTGGCCCAAAGTATCTTTTGTTTTTTTCTTTGTGTAGTGTCTTAGAGTAATATAAGTACAGTCACAGTGACACTTATCTCTACCCTAATGATTTTCAAATTAAGGAATGGTTTCCAATTAGGAAAGCTTTTTGTTGACCTAGCTTTGGAATGGCATGATGTATGCTAATTGCTAATTTTGTCTGCATTATTTTTTAAAGATCAAATGGGCACAGTGGTAATTTTCATTAATCTCTTACAGAGAAGCTAATTAAAATTTCCATTATTATCTCTCCATTATCTAGTTGTTTCCTTTGTTCAGTATCAGAACAGGATGTTAGTAATAAGTCATTCTTGTGTTACAGTCCTATTAAATATAGTGAGAATTAGTTTAATCTATTGCAGTGTTTTGTGATTTCTTTAAGATTATATTGCACCATAGTGATTGTGCTGAAGATACTTTGGCTTTTGTAGTAGAGATTTCATAATTAAGTACTTGGTGCTGTAATATTTTATTCAGTATTGAGAGAAAGTGACATACGGTGGAAAAGACATAACCTGAGGACCAGAATATTCATGTTTAATTCTTTCAGATTCACTATTTAAGTGACCATGGACAGTCACTGTGATTCCCTATTTTTGTGATGATGCTGTTAGATGAGCTGATTTTTAATGGTCAATTCATCTTTTATATGCTATTATGTTTTCTTAATCTTCAAATATGAACTTAAGTTAAACCCATGAAAGCTTGATAAAAGGTATTTGTTTTATAAATTTATGTATTTTTTTGTATTGCTCCATTAGATCGCTTCCAGTCCTTATAACCACAGAGTATCCTAAATTGCATAATTTAAACCTGTTTCTAAGAGTTGGGGGAGGAGGGAGTCCCAAGGTATTGGGCTGGCCCAGTTTTTTCATGAGGCATAAATACCTCAGCCATGACCATATAGAAGAAAGGAACAAACATTTCTAAGCGGCTTACTTTGTCTTTGAGACAACACATATGAAATGCCTACTTTGACCACTTTATATGCATTGTCTTACTTAATCCTTATAATGAACATGAGGGGTAGGTGTCTATTACCCTATATCATGAATGAGTAAACAGGTTTATAGAGATTAGTTGAATAGTCTGCTCAAAGATTTCCTAGATAGTGAAGGTGTCACAATTCAAACCCAGTGATAGTTTGAGCTCTTCCTAGGATGCCATACACTAGCATTTTTGAATATATGGTAATGGAACATCTCAGGACTTTAATATTATGAAGCAAATCTAAACTAAGTTTTGAAGTTTCAGCATGTTGAGACTCATCAGACATTTACCCATTTGTTTACTCTCACCATCCATCCATCCATCCATCCATCCATCCATCCATTAAAGAAAGATGTTTTGAGGGGCACGTGGGTGGCTCAGTTGGTTAAGCTGAGGTCTTGATTTCAGGGCTGTGAGTTCAAGCTGCATGTTAACGTGTCCAGTATGGAGACTACATCATTATATATATATATATATATATATAAGTTTTGAGTACTTATGGTGTGCCAATCATTTTGTTAAGATCTGCAGATAAAATGGTGAACGATGTTCGTAAGATTCCTGCCTCATGGAGCTTATGCTTTACACAGTAAACAAGTAAAGTACTAAACAGTGGAAGGTTACATAGAGCTAATAGTATAAATGAGATTTAGAATGATGTGCTGATGAACGCGGTGGGGAGAGGACTATTGGGCTGAGACTTAGATGATGAGTTAGGGATAGAGATATCAGGAGTAAGAATTCCTCAGGCAGAGAAAACAGCAAATAAAAAGGTCATTCTGCAGTAATAAACTCATGTTCAAGCCTCCAGGGAAGGATTGGTAGGTCCTCGTTATCAGTTAATTCTGAAACTGAGTTTGAGGGTCATATAAAAGTGGTCTGTGATTGCAGACTTGCAGCATTTTATACTATAACTGTTTACTTCCTATCATTCTTGTGGATATACAGTCCTAAGTGTTGGGTAAATAAGTTATAGAAATGGGGCACCTGGGTGGCTCAGTCGGTTCAGTGTCTGCCTTCAGCTCAGGTCATGATTTCAGGTCCTGGGATGGAGCCCCACATTGGGCTCCCTGCTCAGTAGGGATCCTGCTTCTCCCTCTCATCCTCCCCTGTGTGCTCTCTCTTTCTCAAATAAATAAAATCTTAAAAAAAAGAAATATGGAAAATATTTCATGGTGATGTTTTTACTTTGCCATCTATGTCATGATTTATTCAGTAGAAGTCTTGAACATCTGTATATCCTAACAAATAAAAAAATCGAGTTAGTATGCATTATACAAAATATGTGATCTAAAACTATGAAATTGTATTCCTTGTTCTATAATTGTTATGGTCAATTACAATAATAGCACACTTCCTTTGAGACTCACTAAACTGAGTCACTGTGTTAGATACTTAGCATAGAGTGCTGAGTCTAGAAGAGCAGTAGACATAAATAATGACCTTTGCCCCAATGTCTTAAGTTTTATAATAGTGATAGTGCTGCAGCAGTGGAAGGGAACACAAGTCCCTTACATAAAACTTTATCAGACTTCAGTAGTGCTTGGGTAGCACAGTTGGTTATGTGTCTGCTTTTGGCTCAGGTTCCTAGGATTGAGCCCCACATGTGCCTCCCTGCTCAATGGGCAGTCTACTTCCCCTCTGCCCTTCCCCCTGCTCATGCTATCTCCCTCTGTCTCTCAAATAAATAAATAAAATCTTAAAAAAAGACTTTATCAGACTTCAAACATTTACTTACTATTGAATGAAGTTTAAAAAATTTCAGACATTAAGAATGATTGTCAATTTCTAGCCATTCTTGATAGAAGCCAAATACCTTGAAACCCTGTAGAATCCATTTATCATTATTAACACATTTTTAAAAAGATTTTATTTATTTATTTGACAGAGAGAGATCACAAGTAGGCAGAGAGGCAGGCAGAGAGAGAGAGAGAGCAGAGGAAACAAGCTCGACACAGGCCTCGATCCCAGGACCCTGAGATCATGACCTGAGCCAAAGGCAGAGGCTTTAACCCACTGAGCCACCCAGGCACCCAACACACTTTTTTAAAAATTCTATATCCTCTAATGATATGACTTCTACCAAATTGAAAAAAAAACAAACAAAAAAACCCCTGCTTTCCTAATTCTAGCTTAGGTACTTAAAGAAACTAAGTGTGATTAGTATGAACTTGAAATATATGACTCAAACTAGAATTTTAATTCAGGGGAATACATTTGTAATATAGGAATAGGGCAATTATGATTATGTATATCTAAAATGTGAAACTGAGTTATTAGTGCAATGAATGTATTGATGTTTTCCTCTCTGTCTTTTCCCCAAACTACTTACATAGTTATGGCAAGGTGATGAAGCTAAGGAGATGTGATGAAATAATGAGTTCTAGAAATAACCCCATCTATATTGGAAATTAAGCTAAAAACTAGTCATTATCAGATAAATGCACTTAATGACTTTTTAAGATTAATCGACAACATTGGAGTAACATAGGAAGGAATAGTTGGGAATTAGTGAATACTTTAGACCAATATAATTAACATGCTAAATGAAGACTACTGTTTTACATTTTTTGTATTAATATTGAAATTTATTCTAAAATACTGTGTTACATTTTAATAACTGTTTTCACTTGTTTTTTTGAGGTAGACTAATTCTCTGATATATTTCAGTAGTTTTGGGTTATCTATAATGCTTATATTAAATTTTGTTCACTGTATTTTATGGTATAGAATGTAAACATATGAACTAGGAAATTTATTAAGATGATTTGTAAATGTTCATTCTGTGGGTTTAGAAGGACTAGCTCATGTTACTGTTAGTGCCTGGGATTGTAAATTTAAGCATCCCTGTCAGTGACACCTAATCTCAAGTCCATAGTTTTTTCAGACTATGAGCACCGCAGTGTAATTTCCTTTTAAATGAGGATGAGGGGAGTGTTGAGATATATAACATGATTTTACCTCATCAGTTCTATGGCCAAGAATTTTTAAGTGATAGCACTCTGCACACATTTTTCTATAATAAAATACTTACATATTCTCTGTATTTATTTTAAAAGTTATATTAAAACCTGTTGTTTTTTTCTAAAATGTTATTTTTTTATAGGGAGGGCTGAAAAACAGCAAACATGAATGCACCTTGTCTTCACAAGAATATGTTCATGAATTACGATCTGGTATTTCAGATGAGAAACTTCTTAACTGCCTTGAATCTCTGAGGGTTTCTTTAACCAGCAATCCTGTCAGGTAGGTGGTTCTTATTATTTTGGAATGATTCATGCAATTTGTACTGTATGTAGTTAGGAATACAGTCAGTTACATGATTTTTAACCTCATTTTTAATCTCAAGATATTTTGAACAGCAGTCTGATGTCAGCTAATAAAAACAGCGATGTCTGATTATTAGGTTGTAAACATTTGAAAAAATATAGTTAATCTGATCACTTAATAATGTGCAGTTTTAGGAATAGGAATATTACTTGGATGTTTAATTCCTCTTTTATTCTATAAAACATCGATCCAAAAGTTAAATATCCACATTTACTTGGCAGTTTGTTTGCAAAGATAACTATTATATATTTATTTATAAAACTAATTAAGTATATTGGCTCTGGCATTATTCATATCTGAGAAATAAATGCAGTTTTATATTCTATAAGTTTTAGATATACTATTCATATATTTTTATAATTTGGGATAGCAAAAAGTTAAATTATTTTAACCAGTAGAAGAAATGAGAGAAACTCTACACATTTAGGCTGTTTTCTAACTACAAAGGTTTTTTTAAAGAAGTTTCTTGCCAGTGGTGGATTCTAACAATTGATGTTCTTTAATAATCATTAAAAAAACCTTTAATTACAACCCAAATAAAATGTTTTTATGGGGAAAAATGGGTTTTCAATGTAATGTGAAAACATTGTGAGAGATACTCATATGAATTGCTACAATATTAAGTTCACAAATTACTGTATAAAAGTATACAGAAATGGTATTTTGATTTTATTCATGTTTTTCCTAATATATAATAGAGCCCACATTTTGTTTTTCTCCGACCTATTGGTAAAGTCTTGAAATAATTTAGAGCTCATTTGAGTTGATGTAGAAATTGAAATATATCATACTATACCTTTTTACCTATAGTGTATTTGTCAGAGTAACTGGAAAATTATAATTCTTTTTTTTTTAAAGATTTTATTTATTTGACAGAGAGAAACACAGCCAGAGAGGGAACACAAGCAGGGGGAGTGAGAGAGGGAGAAGCAGGCTTCCTGCCGAGCAGGGAGCCCGATGTGGGACTTGATCCTGGGTCTCCGGGATCATGACCTGAGCCGAAGGCAGTCGCCCAACCAACTGAGCCACCCAGGTGCCCTGAAAATTATAATTCTTTAATAAAAAAAAAAAAAAACTTAAAAAGGCAGGAATAAGATGTAGCTTACTTTTGAACATGATGATCATTCAAAGATGACTGTCTTGCCATTTCTTCTAGAATGCTACTGGTTTTAATGATTGAACAAGGATGTGTGAGTTCTTTGAGAACCATAACTATTTTTGTGCCCCTGCCCCCTGCCACCATGTAAACCTACAACTCTTTACCATAGTGCACTTAGGTGTAGGTACTACAAAAATTTCTGTTCAGCAGTTGATTTTGTTGGTGAATAAATAAATATTTAGGAAATGAGTATAGAAGAAGTTGTGGCAGTTAGGAATGAATGGGAGGAGTACCTAGTAAAAATGCATTTTTTAAGAGATTTTATTTATTTATTTGACAGAGAGAGATCACAAGTAGGCAGAGAGGCAGGCAGAGGTAGAGGAGGAAGCAGGCTCCCTGCTGAGCAGAGAGCCTGATGTGGGCCTGGATCCCATGACCCTGAGATCATGACCTGAGCCAAAGGCAGAGGCTTTAACCCGCTGAGCCACCCAGATGCCCAAAAATGCATTTTTATAAAAATGGCAAAAAGTCTTGAAATAATAAGTGGGGCCTTTAAAATACAGGCCAGCAATTACCAGACAACTCCAAAGAATTATGTGACCTGGTGAGAAGCTGGTAGGTCCTGATTGGCTGGGGGCAGCAGCATTCTGGTAGCTGATTGGCTCCACAGGTCGTGTGAGGTTGCTTGAGTCACTGCATATCAAAGCTTCTGCTGGTAGCCATCTGTAGCAGTAAAAGCTCACCTGAGGAACTTGCTGACTAGAGTGAAAACATACTTCCTAATCTCTCTGAGCTCTCTTTACGATGAGTAAGAATGGTTTTGTGAGCTATGGCAGCATCTCTGCTGTGGATGGAACCGTTGGAAGCAATGACCAGCTATCTCAGAATGGTGCAGCTCCTGCTACTAAGGCCGTAAGATCCAAGATCCAAATTCAGGATATTATACCTCATTGTGTAAACCAGCTGCTACCTCCACTCTGCTTGACAATGTCTTCAGGATTAGGGGAATTCAAGTTTCCCAGGTCTCTATTGTAGGGATAATCAGAAGGGCAGAGAGGGCTTCCAACTATATTCTTTACAGAATTGACAATGTGACCACCAAGCCTATTGAGGTCCTCCAGTGGCTCGGAAGAAATAAAGCAAAAACAAAGGATGTTGCTTCTTCCAGTAGAAGTATATGTCAAAGTGATTGGAATCCTCACATGTTTTAAGGAAGTAAAGGGCCTGGAGGTATTGAATATCTGAGTCCTGGAGGATATGATTGAGTTCACCACACATATTCTGAAAACCGTCAATGCACACATGACACTGGATAATGGCCTCGGGCCCAGTGCACTTGTCCCATCAAAAATAGATGAGGTACAGAAGTATGGTGAGTACTAACCACCTTGACTTCATCCACAAAGAAGTTCTGCGTTTGATCCGTGAATGTCCTCAACAGGAAGGCAAAAGCATGTATGAGCTCCAGACTTAGCTTCATGGCCTGAGTGGCATGGCCATCAAGCAATCCCTTGAATATCTGACCATTGAGGGCTACATCTACCCCACAGTGGATGAAGAGCATTTTAAGTCTGCTGATTGAAGCAATGAAAGGATTTGTCATTTTCCAAAAGCCCCTCCGTCATCTGTGAGTTTAACCTGTTGACTTTTAGGAAGTAGATTTTTTTGACAACATATCTCAGCTTGTATACTTTGGAACTTCACTGTTCTTCCAAATGCTTTGAACTTTTCTGTTTTTCTAAATGTATTTAAAGCTCAGACGGAGATGGTGATGGATTAATTGACTGGACTATTTGTAGGATTTACCAGCAAGCAAATGAAAATAGTATTGGATGAATGAATTTGGGAGAGAAAAGGTACAGAAAAAAATTGAAAATTATTATTTTTTGTGTGGGAGTTTCTTTTTCTGAAATATCCATATACTAGGAGAATGTAGATGCAGTCAAGGAACCAGTTAAGAGACAAAAACAAAAATTCTATTGTTTTTACATTAGACTTACTTTCTCTGTTTGGATTTAACTTATAGTCCTGTTATGTCTTGCTAAATATAGTAATTGATTAGTTTGAATGTACTAAAGAGAGCAATTTGTGAATTCAGATGCTCAGTTCAGTGTTTATTGAGTGATTTGCTCTTATTACCATATATTTTCTTTAAAAAAATAAAATTGTATTGTGTTTAACAGTCCTTATTACCACAGTTTTAATGTTTTTTTAAAAAATAAGATTATACTACCTTTAAATGCCAGCTTTTATTAATATAAGTTTATGTTAAAAAATAAGATTATAACTAAATAACAGGAAACACAGATTACACTATGTTTAAGTATACTGTTTGAATAATAAAATTATACTATGAAAGTCTTTTCCTTAAAATATGATTAGGTTTGTTTAATGATTATTTCAAATGTAATATGGCGATATTTGGATTAAATTACAGTCTACTGTAGGTGCATGGTACATGGATCCCAGACTTTCTGTTAGTTTGATGTTCTGATAGATTCTGAATAGTGCTAAATGCTCAGTTTTATGTATAGCAAAAGTTTATTCTTACTAGTTAAGCAAACAAATAAAAGTCAATTATAGACATATTATGCTTAGTAAAGAACTGAAATTTTATTTGAGCATTTTATTTAAATACTTTTTCAAAAATCTTGACTTTCCTGTGTGATTTTTTTCTAATTTCAAATTTCACTTGAAAGGCCATTTGTTTTGTTTTTGAAGATTAATAATTTTGATTATCTAGAATAAATTTTTCTTCTCCATATAACATATCCTAGTTGTAATAATACATTTTAGTATATATTAATTATGTGATACTTTTAAATAATTGAATAAAGTAAGTCCCCAGTTATATACATAAAAATAGTATCTTTCAAAGTTACTAGTTTTGTCACATTAGGAGAAATGAAAAAATATATATATGTCTATATATATGTATATATATATTCATTTGGACAGGTAGAAGAGAAAAGCATCACTTGTCTTAACTGAATCACAAAAGTGAAGTGTAAACATTGAAAATCCCTTAAATACAGCATTCACAGTAATCCATACTGTCAGGGAAACTATCAGAATTTGGCCTCTCTTTGCCAACTCTTATGAATACTTGCCACCAATATTTTCTTAAGCTTTCTGAGGCATAAACTTAACTTTTCCTCTCCTCAGAAGCAGAGAGTTCATAAATGACACTTTTTTGAGAACTGCAAATCATTAATATACCTGTTTGTTATTGAAATCATCAGAGGTCTCTGCAAATTCTAGTCTTTATAAACATAGGGCATTCTGAACAACTCTTCAAGGTTTGACTGCCCTGAGGAAAATTACACTGGAGGAGAGGCAGTGAGGGGTGTATTTCTTCCTTAGAGTCCCAGTGTGGAAAGGTACTTTAGGAGGTGTGTGTGTGTGTGTGTGTGTGTGTGTGTGTGTGTGTGTATTCATGATATCACTTATACAATTTCAGGAACGCTGAGATCACAATTTGACTTTTTTAAAAAAGATTTTATTTATTTATTAGAGAGAGAGAGAGAGAGTGAGGAGGTGGAGGGGCAGAGGGAGATGGAGAGAGAGTCACCTCTGAGCAAGGAGCCCGATGTGGGGCTCCATCCCAGGACCCTGGATCATGACCTAAGCTAATGGCAGACACTTAACCGGTGGAGCCACTCAGGTGCCCTTCACAGTTCATATTTTTTTTTTTATGATTTTGTAGGTCACTCTCCAAATTGTCTGAGTTGGTTCAAGTGGTTACTGGATGGGTAGCCACTTCTTACTTCCTCTAGGAATATTCCTCTAGAACTAGGAAAACAGCAACCAAAAAGCCCTTTTTGGCTGCCTTTGTGCCTGGGAGCTAATATGTTGTGATCTGTACACCGAATTTTTTTTTAAATATTTTATTTATTTGACAGAGAAACACAGTGAGGGAGAGAACACAAGCAGAGGGAGTGAGAAGGAGAAGCAGGCTTCCCACGGAGCAGGGAGCTGGATGCAGGGCTTGATCCCAGGACTCCAGGATCATGACCAGAGCCAAAGGCAGATGCTTAATGACTGAGCCACCTAGGCACCCCTGTACGCCAAATTTAAGGGAGGACCACCCTCTCTCCCTCTCCCATCCTTTTGGGTAACTGTCCTCTCTGTGTTCCTTGGGGTTCTTCCTAGCCTTGTTAATAACCCTGCTTCCACCTTATTCTTCAGAGTGAAATCATGTGCTTTAGTGGGATTCTACTGCAGGTACTTGACTGCAGTGAAAAAATAGTAAGTAAGCCTACTTATAATGTGAATGGAAATCAACAAACATTTTTTGGTTGGATTATCTTATACATGCATATTTGGGTAGCAGATTTTTTTAAAGATTTTATTTATTTATTTGACAGAGAGAAATCACAAGTAGGCAGCGAGGCAAGCAGAGAGAGAGGAGGAAGCAGGCTCCCGCCTGAGCAGAGAGCCTGACTGGGGCCTAGCTCCCAGGACCCTGAGATCATGACCTGAGCCAAAGGCAGAGGCTTAACCCTCTGAGCCACCCAGGCGCCCCTGGGTAGCAGTTTTTTAAAATCCATTATAAACCTTCCTCCAGCATGCATATGTCCTTTTTAGTTGTGTTTAGAAGGTAAATGACTTAGCCTGCGCTCCCTTTCCTCTCCAATCCTGCCTTATATGTGAGCCAAACTTTTTAGGGTAAGATACCAACCCTGGGGAAATACTATTTACTATTTTGGACAGAGATATTTAAGCCTGAAGAAACTGTAGAATATAACTGACCATTATAATCCACTTAAGGTTGTTACTCTGTGGCTCTTAAGCATATGAAATATATGCATTTATATTGAAATTGATTCTAAATTGAATAAACTTGAAAATGTTTTCAATTCAAAACTAATATTATTACTGCTGTCGTAATTGTTAGTAATAATCATTTTACTTACTAAATTTCGATTGTATTTTGAGTATAATTTGAGAAATATAAATTCTTGTATTTTTTTCAATTTTCCTTTCTTATTATATAATGAATCAAAAATAATGAATTACCACCTCAAGACAGTATGGTACTGGCACAAAAACAGACACATTGATCAATAGAACAGAATAGAAAACCCAGATCCACGGCTATATGGTCAATTAATCTTCAATGAAGCAGGACAAAATATCCAATGGAGGAAAAAAAAACAGTCTCTTCAACAAATGCTGTTGGGAAAATTGGACAGCAACATGCAACAGAATGAAACTGGACCACTTTCATATACCATACAGAAAAATAAATTCAAAATGAATTAAAGACCTAAATATGAGGCAGAAACCATTAAAATCCTAAAGGACAACACATGCAATAACCTCTTTGACTCGGCCATATCTACTTCTTACTAGATATGTCTACTGAGGCAAGGGAAACAGAAACAAAAATGAATTGTTGGGAATTCATCAAGATAAAAAGCTTTTGTACATCAGAGGAAACAGCAAAACTAAAAAGCAACCTGTGGGGTGGAAGAAGATATTTGCAAATGGTGTATCTGATAAAGGGTTAGTATTCAAAATCTATAAAGAATATGTCAAACTTAACTTCTGATAATGAAATAATCCAGTTAAAAAATCAGTGGAAGATGTGAGCAGACATTTTTCTAAAGTAGACATACAAATGGAGGACAGACACATGAAAAGATGTTCAACATTACTCATCATCAGGGAAATATAAATCAAAACTATAATGAGATATCACCTCATACCTGTCAGAATGACTAAATAACAACCCAGCAAACAACAGATGTTGGTGAGGATGCAGGGAAAAGGGAACCCTCTTACACTCTTGGTCGGAATTGCAAACTTGTACAGCTACTGTGACAAACAGTATTGAGGTTCCTCAAAAAGTTAAAATATAGCTACCCTAATAGCCAGTAATTGCCCTACTAGGTATTTACCCAAAGGATACAGATAGTGATTTGAAGGGATGTATGCACCCTGATGTTTATATCAGCATCATCAACAATAGCCAAATTATGGAAAGAGCCAAGTGTCCACTGACTAATGAATGACTAAAGAAGGTGTTGTGTATGTATTTATGTGTGTGTATATACATACACACATATAAATATATATAAATATGTATGTATACGTATATATTATATGTAATGGATTATTCCTTAGCCATAAGAAAGAATGGAATCTTGCCATTTGCGATTACATGGTTGGAGCTAGAAAGTATTATACTAAGTGAAATAGGTCAGTGGCAAAGACAAATACCATATGATTTCACTATGTAGAAGTTAAGAAACCGACTTGGGGAACAAAAAGAGGCAAATAAGAACAGAGTCTTAACTGTGTAGAACAAACTGATGGTTACCTGGGGGAGTTTGGTAGGAGGGATGGGTTAAATAGATGATGGGAATTAAGTAAGACACTTGTGATGAACACAGGGTGTTTTATATAAGTGTTGACTCACTTAATTTTACACCTGAGACTAATATTATATTGTAGATTAGCTAACTGGAATTAAAAAAAAAAACACTTGAATGTATAGGAAATAATTCAGTCAGGAAAAAAAATGGGGATAAGAAGCTTCTCTTGTCAGGCCACCTCAGTCTGCAGGCCATATCATACTATGGTTAGGTCACCCGCTCTAATCACATCAGTTTGCTCATGGTAAATTAGAGGGAGTCAGGGTGATATGGTCCAAAATTTGCTTACCTATGACTATTATCTCTAAAGGTAGTTAGAGAAAGGGATGAGTTTGTCAGGCACCACCAGTACAGGAACTTTAATAAGGTGAGAAGGAAAGTTATTGCATGGGGATCTCCAGAAGATCAAGAATTATATTTTATTCATCCTGTATGTTCATCATTTAGCATTATTCTTTGTGGTATTACTAGTTGAGTAAAAGAGGGAAAGTAGCACACTGCTTCCAGGAAGTGCTTCTAGTGTTCTGTGTGTGTATGTATGGGTTTTAGAGAGAAGGGAAGGAAACAAGGAGTATCATCCTTATTTTTACTCTGACCATCCTAAGAATTCTTACCAAAGTATGGTGAGCCACCTCTCAGCAGTGGTCTCTCTTTGGACATTATCTACTATTTGACTCTGGTCCAAAAATCTTCCTTCTTTCTGATAGGGTGATACTCTCCTCAACCAATCCTTCAACTTCAAAAGCAGTGGTAATGGGAATATGTGTCTACCTCACATGGTTAAATTCATTCTGGGAATGCACTGTAGTATTTTCCCCTCTTGGGAACTCACTGTGAACATTAGCATTGTTTTTACAAAAGCTTTTTACATTGCTCCAGGAAAGAAACTTGTTTAACTTTATTAACCTAAAGTTTCCAGATTTTTTTTAAGTTTTCTGTTATTCCCTAGAAATGCCTATAATCTTCTATTTCTATGGGATTTGCACCTATCAGTAACTATAAGATTTTATCTAATCACCCCCTACTTTAGAATGTCTTTAATAAACACCAGGAAGTACCAATACAGCAAACAACTAATTAGTCTTCCTACTGGACAGAAACAAGCACACAAGAGCAATGAAACAGCAAAAAAATCAGAAAAAGGAAGAAACCAAATATAGGAATAAACCCAAGAATGAGAATACTTTTTATAACAAGAGGAAATTACAGGGAAAACAAAGGAAAGTAGTGTATAGAAGGATAGATCACCTTGAATGCAGTGTCTTATGTAACTTATAACAGTAAAAGAATCCTTGAAGTTAAACAAGAATCATTTGGTACTATTATTTTAGTTTCCTAGGGCTTCTGTAACCATCACAAAAAACTGGGTGACTTTAAAACAACAGAAATTTATTTTCTCAAAGTTCAGGTGGCCAGAAGTCTGATACTGAGGTTTTGGCTGGGCGATCCCTCCTAAGGCTCTAGGGGAGGATCTTTTCCTTGCTCCTTCCAGCTTCTGTTGTTCCTTGGTTTTTGGTGGTATAATCTCAGTTTCTGTCTCTGTAGTTAATGGCTTTCTCTATGTCTCTGGGTGTCTTTTCTAGGTCTCTTATAAGAGACCTAATTCTAACTGGATTTAGGGCCCACTCTAATCCAGTACCATGTTATTTCCATCCTTACCTTAATTATATCTACAAAGACCCTATTTCCGAATAAGGTCATATTCTGAGGTTCTGGATGGATTATATTCCACAGTTTATTTCTAAGATTATACAAAGTTATAAAACCACTGAAATAAAACCTTAGCTAGTTTAGATGATCTTAAAAAGTCAAACTATGTACTACTTATAGAACTCTCCTTAATGAAATTAAATTTTATTGGCCTTGTTTCCATTATAAAGAAATTTTTTCTGTAGTACTAAATTCTGAGAGTGTGTTATTTGAGTCACACTAGAATGCCAGTCCTGAGATCTGTACTTCTAGCCCTTGATCTCTCACTCTCTGTGACTTTAGTGTAATCAGTAACCTCTTTTGGCCTGTTTTTACTGGTATAAATGATTTTGGAGACTTAGATTTGGAGATCTAAACTTCTATGTTCTATGTTTTCATTTGTTTACTTTTAATACCACTATATCTGCTATTGGAACTAGATGAGTGTTTACAAATGATTTTGAACAGAAAAAATGTTCCTCCATAAGACAATGATTTCTTAATGTTTTATTATTTTCTTTCATTTACAAGTGTTATGTTTAACTAACTCCAGATAGGTATTTATAATTTCTTTTAAAATATTGAAATAGGGGCACCTGGGTGGCTCAGTGGGTTAAAGCCTCTGCCTTCAGCTCAGGTCATGATCTCAGGGTCCTGGGATCAAGGCCCGAGTCAGGCTCTCTGCTCAGCAAGGAGCCTGCTTCCCCCTCTGTCTCTGCCTGCCTCTCTGCCTACTTGTGATCTCTCTTTCTGTGTCAAATAAATAAATAAATAAAATCTTTAAAAAAATAATGAAATAGTTTCTAAATCTTTGGTACATAACTATTTTTAAAACCTGATGTTTATTAGAATCTGGGTATTTGCTTTCTTATGACTGATTTCTTTCCTTACCACAGTTTTAATTTTTTGTTGTTGTTGTTCAGCCCAGCCCCTTGTAAGTGTATAAACATCCATACTGATAGCTTTACAGACATTCTCAAAGTACAGTCATTTCTGAATATTAAATGAAGTCACAAATTTCAAATTCATATGTTATTTAATTATTCAGATGATAAAGACTCTTAAAGTCATTTCCTTATTTTCTGCTAAAGGCAAATATTTTAAAAATGCCTTTTATAAACTATCATTAACTGGCTATATCACAAATCACTCCCTCACTATGCCGTCCCTCAACATTTTTTTTTTTTACTGTTTACGTTCATCTATACCTGCTTATGCTCTGTAATAATAGTCTGCTTTTCTCATTTAGATTTTAGACTCCTTTGGGGAAGGGACCCTTTTGCCTTTTTATTTGTTTCATGATGGCTGGTACAGCATAATGTACTTACAATAATGTGTGATTTGATGTGGATATTGACCTATCATCAATGACAATCTATGCTTCTCCAGCAGTGAGAATGAATTTTCATTAATCTGGCACTATTTTGTGACCATGAATTTTTAGGCGTAATCAGAGAAAAGGAATGAAGCTTTTCCTCCACACAGGAATGAGACCTATTGGATTGATCTGAACCGTATTATTAAGCTACACACAATACAGTGTGCTTTACACAATGGTCTTTTTATGGTTGCCCAGTGAATTAATGAAATTCAATGTTTACAACTCTATCACCCTAAACATTTGTGAGTTTGACTATGAAATAAAGCATGGTCTGTCATCACAAATTGCATTAAACATTGCATGTACCATGGTCTGTGTGTTTTAGACTGAAAACTATGTTATTACATATTTTTGAGCATATTCGTTTGATAAAGTTTATGAAAGGGAACAGTCCCTGCTGAGAAATGACCAATGAGTTTGAACAATTTTATTCACACCCAACCATTACAAGATGTACAGGTATTTGGCAATATATTTTAAGAAGAGTCAAAGGAATACATCACAATAAATTATTGTCACTGAGTTGTCTTACGCATGACAAAATAGCAAATAGTGGTTTGAAGAACAGTGTCAGAGAATTATGATTGTATAGAATTCTTTTCATAGTTGTTGCTGAAATTTTCTTACAGGGTATTTTATCCCACCGGGAAACTGTTTCTTCTGTTTTGCTTATACTCTTAGTTATATGCTGGACTGATGGCATAGTGTATGCATTCACTTTCTGTGATGAAAACTTCCTTAGCCAGTAAACACTTGAAAGTAAATACTTTCAAGCATGTGAAAATGGAAAAATATCTTTTAGAGTTTATTTATTTGCAGTTATTTATTTACCTTTGGAACATTTGTTTTTACTTGTTATTTTTTAACTTCACTTTGAATTTAAGCATATTTTTCAAATGTATTAATAAATATGCATTTTAATATCATAGTAAAAATAGCTGACTCTTGATGGTACTACAAATTAGGAATAGAAAGTACTTTCTGAATTATGGGTATTAATAACTTTAAACAGCCTTTAATTTATTAAAAGCTTGGCAAAATAGCCAACATTACATGGAAAATTAATATAAAAGTAGATGTAGATCAATACTTTTAGAACATTTTACATTGGAATACCTATGAAAAATGGAATAATGAGGACTTTTTTAATGATGCATTAATGTGAATAGGGCTTAAAATTGTGAGCACATATCATAATCCAGTGTATGGGTAGTATTATTAAACCAGGGTTGTTTAATATTGGTATTTTAAATTTGTTCACTTTAACTTTCAGATGCCTAAATCATTTAAGAAGACTTAATATATTTAAAAAAAATTTTTTTTAAGATTTTATTTATTTGACAGGGAGAAACACAGCCAGAGAGGGAACACAAGCAGGAGGAGTGAGAGAGGGAGAAGCAGGCTTCCTGCCGAGCAGGGAGCCCAATGCGGAGCTCAATCCCGGATCTCTGGGATCATGACCTGAGCTGAAGGCAGTCGCTTAACCAACTGAGCCCCCCAGGCACCCCATAGACTTAATATATTTTACATAGAATAGAAAATAGTAAATTCAATGATGTCTATTTTTATATTTTATTTTAAAATTTTGCTCAGCAGAATTAATAGCAACTATATCCAAGGTTATTTATCTAAGTTGGTACCATAAGTATTAAGTGACAGTGAATTTTTAGTTATATAATATTAATTTAAAGCACAATTTTAACTTAAGGCAGATCCAATATTATATCTTATAATAGAGGCAAACTCGGTCTAAAAATAAAGTACACTAGGGCGCCTGGGTGGCTCAGTTGGTTAAGCAACTACCTTCGGCTCATGTCATGATCCCGGAGACCTGGGATCTAGTCCCACATCGAGCTCCCTGCTCGGCAGGAAGCCTGTTTCTTCCCCTCTCATTCCCCCTGTTTGTGTTCCCTCTCTGGCTGTGTTTCTCTCTGTCAAATAAATAAAATCTTAAAAAAAAAAAAGTACATTATTTTAAAAAAAATATAAAAGCAAATACTGACTCAAGTTTCTGAAGTATTGCTTTATCTAGAGAAAGTATTATAGGCTTAAAGGTGGAATAAATGAGGACTCTTACATTTGCATTTATTTTATAATTATTTGACACATGAAACTCCACCAGTACAATGCAGTTTCTCATTTAAATGTTGTTTTAAATTATAAAACCAATGTTTATATCAAATAATTAGAAATTGTTACTGGATAAGTATTTATAAAAAGAACCTGGGATTAGGACCTGAGGGATTAGGATGCTTAACGAATGAGCCACCCAGATGCCCTTTCTGTCTTAAAATAGTTTTTAAATATTTTATTTATTTGACAGAGAGATAGCATGAGCTTGGGTGAGTGGGTGGAGGGGCAGAGGGATAGAGATAAGCAGACTCTGTGCTGAGCAGGGAGCTCAACATGGGGCTTGATCCTGAGACCCTAACATCATGACATAAGCTGAAGGGAGATACTTAACTGAGCCACCTAGGCACCCCTATTTTAAAATTATTTTGCATACATTTTATATTTTGTATATGTTCAAAACTGTCATGAAGAAAATAAATATAAAATATTTGTCATTTTATATATTTTTATTTTTTCATATTTGTACTTTGATTTATATGAATTAATTAAAGGTCTTGGACATGTACTAGAGTTTTATTTACTTCTCTTATTATTGTGGGACTATTACTAAGGCAATTACAACTTACCAAGAAAAATGCAGGTATCTCACTACCATTAAGATGAGGGTAAAAATAAAAACTCCAAGGAAATGAGGGAAAGTGATAATTTTCAAAAAGCCAAGGACAATGCTAGGTAATTATGTGAGTATGAAATAGTTTCCTTTTCCTTGTAGTGAAGGGGGATAAAAGTATTGAGAGACATAGCTCTTACCTGATAATGATAGTGTATCTACTTTTTAGGGAAAACATTCTTCATAATTCTGAACTCAGATTTTTTTGTGTGTGGTTCTTTAAATAAGTGATATTGAACAACACAGTAGAGTGAATCTTTGATAGTTTTCTATAAAGTAGACAGGATTTCTATGAATGTGCATTTCCTATATAGTGTGTTGAGTTAAAAAAAAACAAAATGTTTCTCCAAAGATCCAGAGTAATAAGACTGGTATGCAGCTTTCCAGTAATCTAACCTACTACCAAAGTATACTTGAGAAATTTCCCTGAGGCTCTCCCCCAGTATATCTGTCACCTCAACTGGACTTTCAAGAGGGGGTAGGTAGGTGAGAATTGAGAATTCACAATTAAGATTTCAGCTAGCACCTGGAGTGCAGGTATTTTGTGTGGTTGGTTCAAAGAAGGTATGTGTGCTTTAGATAACAATGTTTGCTCTATGACCCCAGCTCTTCAACTGCTGTTAGATAATGGACAGCTAATTTGGGGAGATTTCTTACCTTGTCAGCAAAGTTATAGGTGTATGGCCTCTCTCATCAGGCAGTTTAAATCTGAAAATCATCTGTTGAAATGGAATCCATAAAGGGAAACCATAGAAGGAGGTATAATGTACTTTGAAAATTATAGTGTACTTTTAAAAACTAAATCAGCTTTAGGTGTGATAGGTTAGTGGTCTGTCATATGACCATGAAACTCAAGACATTATATCATCAGAATCAGCCAAGTTTCTATTTAAGTATTTTTTGCAGCATGTAGTATTATTGAGAATATGAAGATTGAGTCCAGTTCTATTTTGGAGGATACTACCTATGTACTGAGAACTGCTCTAGGTTTTTTTTATGGGGCAAGGTGCCAAACCAACCTTAATGTGAGCTATAAAGAGAGGTTCTTCGAGATTATTTCTTAAAGTTGTCCAGTGAACATTCATTCGTCAAAAGTTACTGAAGCTACATATTAAACTGGGGTGTTAAATGGAGTTTTTTTTTAAAATGAGTTATGATGGATTTCCATATATGAATTAGTAACTGTCAAAATATGAGAATACCTTTAAATGGATCTAGCACTAAAATTTATTAAGCATTAATGAATTTTTTTTAAGATTTTATTTATTTGACAGAGAGAAACACAGCCAGAGAGGGGACACAAGCAGGGGGAGTGAGAGAGGGAGAAGCAGGCTTCCAGCTGAGCAGGGAGCCCGATGTAGGACTCGATCCCGGGTCTCCAGGATCATGACCTGAGCTGAAGGCAGTCGCTTAACCAACTGAGCCACCCAGGCGCCCCGCATTAATGAATTTTTATTTGATATAGAAAATGCCTAAAAATTTTGTAGTGTTGTTTGAGTCAGCATTATAAATATCAATTACAATGACAAAATCTTTCTTTTTAAAGAGGGAGAGAAGAAAGTGGGTGAGGGAAGAGAAGCCAATGAGGGAGAAAGAGAATCTTTTTTGTTGTTGTTGTTAAAGATTTTATATATTTAAGAGAGAGAGAGTACAAGCAGGGGGAGCAGCAGGTAGAGGGAGAAGCAATCTTCCCGCTGAGCAAGGACCCTAATGAGGGGGTTGATCCCGGGATCCTGGGATCATGACCTGAGCCAAAGGTAGATGCTTAACCAACTGAGCCACCCAGGCATCTCAGGGAGAGAGGGAATCTTAAACAGGCTCAATGCCTAATGTGGAGCCTGACTTGGGGCTCAATGTCAAAACTGACTGAGCCACCCAGGTGCCTCAAAATGAAAAAGAAAAAAACAAAAAAACAAACCACTTTTAATTGTAAATGGTATGAGACATTGACCTGGGAGTGTTCCCTGACCTTATGGCATGTTTTGTACCAAGAAATAGAAAACCAGTCATCATTGTTAGTTTATTTGTTCATCACTACTTTCTCCTATGAACAGAATGCAGGATGTGCTGTGGTGGATGTGTGCTTTTCATTAATTTTAATTTCTGCTATTTTTAAATTGTCTATAAATTACAAGAATGGTTTTACATGTTGAAATCATTTGTCTACATTTCCTCATAACAAAGGTTTGATGCAAGCATTTACTTTAATGCATTCATCAGCTGTTGCAAATGATCTTGGAAAATTGGAGTAATAAAAGTTAAGAACAGAGAGCTATAGAGTTATTTTTGATTGGGAAGAACAAATTATATATGTATTTTGATTTTTCTAGTGTGGCTAGGGATTTATGAAACATTGATATGAGGGATCTAGATAAATGTGAATTATCAAATAGTACTGTGGAGATATAAACAGCATGCTGGACACATACTATGGAGCTTTATATAAGGATGATACTGGACTTTTTTGTTTGTGAGCTCACAACAGATTTGAGATTCTATGATCAACTATTTTCTAATCCTTTATGTATTCTTTGTATTGGAGAGCGCACCATCCATTCAAGATTTTTGGCTCTGATTCTTGTATGTATGATTTGGAGTTATTGGTGACATTCCTTTTTCATCACATTTGTCCATTTTCTTTTTTTTAAAGATTTATTTATTTCATAGAGGGAGACAATGCAAGCAAGTAAGAGAGCACATGAGGGGGAGGGGCAGAGGGAGATGGGGAGAAACTCTCAAGCAGACTCTGCATAGAGCACAGAGCTCGACACACGGCTCCATCCCATAACTATGAGATCATTATTTGAGCTGAAACCAAGAGTCAGACACTTAACCAATTGCACCACTGGGGCACCACATCCATTGTTTTTTACTTACAATATCTCTTGTGTAGTTTTTATCTTTTTAAAATTTAAACTCAAGTTAACATACAGTATAATATTAGTTTCAGGTGAATAATACAGTGATTCAACACTTCATACATCACCCAGTCCTCATTACAGCAAGTGTGTTCCTTAATTCCCTTCACCTATTTAACCCATCCCTATATCCACCTCATTTCTGGTAACCATCAGTTTGTCCTCTGTAGTTGAGTCTGTTTCTTGGTTTGCCTGTCTCTCTTTCTCTCTCTCTTTTTACTTCTCCTTACTCATTTATTTTGTTTCCTAAATTCCACATACGAGTGAAATCATATGGTATTTGTCTTTCTCTGACTGACTTATTTCCTTTAGCATAATATGCTCTAGTTCCATCCATGTCATTGCAAAAGATTTCATTCGATTGGGGCTCCTGGGTGGCTCAGTTGTGAAAGTGTCTGCCTTTGGCTCAGGTCATGATCCCGGAGTCCTGGGATCAAGCCCCACATAGCACTCCCCTCTCAGCAGGGAAGCCTGCTTCTCCCTCTCTCACTCCCCCTGCTTGGACAGATCTGCTGCAAACCTGATGAGTCCTTCCTTGTAGGTTAAGGACTTTTTTCCCCTTGCTCCTTTCTAGATTCTTTCCTTCTATGTATATTTTGTGAATTTCACTATGATATATCTTGGTAATGGCCAGCTCCTGTTGAATGTAATGAGAATTCTCTATACTACTTGTATTTCAATGTCTCTTTCCTTCCCCAGAGTAGGGAACTTTTTAGCTGTAATTTGATGAAATGAACATTCTGTTCCTTTTTCTCTTCTTGGACTCCTGTGATAAGAATGTTACTATACATTAAGGAGTCACTGAGTTTCCTAAGTCTACATTTGTGATCCAGTACCTTTCTTTCTCTCATTTTTCAGCTTCATTATTTTCCATAATTTTATCTTCTGTATTGTTCATTCATTCTTGCTTCATATGTCCTCATTGTTATTGTATGCAGTCAGTTTTGTGTCTTGGTTATAGCATTTTTTATTTCAGCCTGACTAGTTTTTAGTTTTTCTAATCTGCAATAAGGGATTATCTAATGTCTTCTTTGCTTTTCTCAAACCCAGTTAGTATCTTTATTATTAAATTGTTTTTAATCTGGTTCAGACATCTTACTTGTATCTGTAGTGATAAAATTCCTGGCTGTGATTTCTTCTTGTTTTTTCTTTTCCAGCGAATTCCTCAGTTTTTTCATTTTTTTCCTGGGTCGTGTGTGTGTGTGTGTGTGTGTGTGTGTGTGTGTGTGAGAGAGAGAGAGAGAGAGAGAGAGAGAGAGAGATAGATTGTGAGGATATCCTGTTGCATTTCTGGTCCTGAGAGTAATGTCTATGTTAAGAAGAGGTCCAAGGGGGCAGGAAGGAGAAAAAGAAGCTAGGTCATGATTTTGTTTTGGTCTGCTTGTTAAAGGAAGCTGGATCTCAAAAAAATAGAAAGAAAGAGAGAGAGAGAAAGAAAATAAGAAAGAAAAGAGGAAAAAAGAAAGAAAAAGAAAGAAAGGAAGGAAGGAAGAAAGAAAAAAAGGAAACGGGCAAAGGGCAAGGAAAGTTAAGGAAAGGGAAAGGAAGGAAGGAAGAAAGAAGGAAAGAAGGAAGGAAAGGAAGAAAAGGAAGGAGAGAAAGGAAAGGAGAGGAAGGAAGAAGAAAGAGGGAGGGAAGAAAGGAAGGAAGAAAGAAGGAGGAAGGAAGGAAGAAAATAAAAAGAAAAAAGAAGAAAAAAGAAAGAAAAAGAAGCTAGGTCTTATTTCCCTTGGAGCTGATGCTTTGCAGTGTTTATTGATCAGTAGACTTGATACATTATAGGGGTTTGTAGTAGTCTTCTGTGGCTGGGGTTTGTTGTATTCTAAGGTGGACTTTCCCTGGTGGAATTGTTGCTTATATGCAGTTCTGGCCTCATTGACACCAGTTTGCTCACTGAAGTGGGTTAGTGCTAATGTCAGGTTGGGGGGTAAGAAATGGCATTGCTCTGATCTCTCATCATGAGAGTGGAATTTCATGCCCACCACTCCTCAGGAAGCCCTCACAGAAAAGCTAACAATCACCCCTTTTGTGTCCCTGGCCTCCACCAGATTCCTGCTTTCATTCTTCCTGTGTCCAAGCTGTTTGCCTGCCTTGTGGCACAGTACTCCTGTGTTTATCCCAGGCATGTGACTGGGTTTCAATACTCTAAATTTTAGAGATCCACATGGTGAAGACCCACATTGATCCTCCGGGGAGGGTGCTATGGCCAATGGTGTTTTGTCCCAGAAATCACTCGCATGACTGTGCAGTGGTTTGGAGTATATGGTAAAGTACAACAGAAAGCACCAAGACTTGCTGCCCTCAGCTCAAGTCTCTGTTCCTATGGTAAGGAACAGAGCAACATGCTCATGCCACTAGTTCTTCCCCCCTACCCGAGAGACTGTGCTGCCTCTCCCAAATGCTCTCCAAGCAGGAGAAATGTTTCTCCCTGTGCAACCCAGGAGATCCACATATCATGCTGGCCACTCTGGTGTCTTTGTCTTGCTTCCCCTCCTGAGTACCTCCAAGCCTGTCAGGCACAACCCTGTGGATGGTATGGACTTCCTAAACTTTAGACTTGTCACTGTGCTGTTTATAAAGACTTGCAGTAGTCAGCCCCTCTCATTTTCCCAGTTGTTTTGGGCAAGAGTTTTTCCTGTGCAATTCCCTGAGCACACTTTCACTCTTTCTCTTCCCCCTCTCTCTGTGATCAAGGCTCCTTCCCTTTTGCAGTACCTGCAATTCTTTTCTCCCCTCAACTTTCTGCAGCTCACACCTTTACCATGTGGCCGTTTTTCTACTACTAATTGTGCAGTTTTCCTCTCAGTCCTCTGATCGATTTCATGGGTGTTCAAAATGATTTGATATTTATCTAGGTATATTCGAGGGATGAGTCATGCCTAGGGTCCCCATATGCCTCTGCTATCTTAACATTTCCTCTATGCCAGATCTTCTTTATTAGGCTGTTTTCAGAATTTTGCAATTATAGATAGTGCTGTTATAAACATTAGGGTGCATGTATCCCTTTGAATTAGTATTTTTGTATTCTTTGGGTAATACCTGGTAGTTCAATGGCTGGATCATAGGGTAGTTGTATTTTTTTTAATTTTTTGACCAACCTCCTTACTGTTTACCATAGTGGCTTTACTAGTTTGTATTTTCACCAACAGTGCATGAGTGTTCCTTTCTGTTGTGTAGTTTTTAACCTGTCCATTGTCAGTACTCTAGTATAGATCTCATTCTGTTTGAAGATATGAGTTGATAGATGGATTTGTTCAGCAAATAGAGTTCACTGGGTTTATTTAAAAATCAGGAAGCCAGAGTAAGTAAGGCAAAGCAGAAAAGGATAGAGGAGTTAAGGAAGTTAGTCGGAAGTATAGAGGAGGGAAAAGTTTTACTGGACTGCTCAGGTTCCCTGACTGGCTCTGAAAATTAAACTGACAATCATTAACTTGAGAAAAACATACAATTTTTATTAAAGTTTTGCATGTATATGGGTACCTTTTCAAGAGAATGAAGCCCCAATTGAGTGACCAGAGAAGGAAGCTTTTGCATCTTTTATACAAAGAAATAGCAAATTTGTAAAGACAAGACAAAGGGTTTTGGAGTCAGGGTAGTATGCACTGAAGAAATAATTAGGAGGATAAGGGTTTGTTTAACAAGGATTTTCATACAGCATTCTAGGCCCTAAATTCCCTGTCTCTGGTGATAAGAATGCTTTTCCCTTCTCTTGGTAAGGAGGAGTACCTTTCACAAGGGAGATATATCTCCTGCTTTCAGGAATGAAGGGTAGGTGGGAGAATGAGGTTTTCTGATTCCTTCAATTTAAACTTTTAATATTTTAAAGACTTATTGAAGATATTTAAAGACTCACTCCCTCGGGTGCCATATTTTTGGGTGGTGTGTCCTGAACTCTGTCAGAAGTAATCTTAAAATGGCCATCCAATTCATTCATGCTGTATACGGAAGTCTATGAGGGTAACTAAGGATTGTTATTTCCAAATTAAAGTAGAATGGCTCCATTTTTTTTCCCTGGTGTTTCCTAATATTTGTATTTTATATCATGCCAAATATCAATTAACAATCGCTTTATATTTTGAAGTGGGTATTTATAGTTCTGTATGTCTACAACACACAGTAATGAGTTACATTATATTGCTCTATATCAATTATGGAATCCATAATAAATAAATAAATAAATATATATGGAGGTTTGTTTGTAAAATGAAGACAGAACAGTATTGATAATGTAAGTTGTTAATGTTTGTTATGGTTTTTAACTTTATCAATTGTGAAAAGGAAATGTGAGTAATTTTGAAGAAGGCCATAGTTACTTCAGCAATTATGCTTTCTTTAAAAAGAATTCATATGTTCTGAAAGACTTATCAAGTATAAATGTGTATATTTTAGGAGTAGCAATATTTCTAGATTTGGCTGAAATTGAATACAGGCCAGGTGAAATATGGTAGAAGGCTAATATGTCTTTCTTGGGAACTTTATACTGTATTATAGCTCTGTAAAATAGGTTTTGTTTATGTGCCATGTACATGTTTATTATTTTTATTTTGTTAATTTATTTAGATTTTTTCTATTTTGTTCAGTTAGCCACCATATAGTACATCATTTCTTTTTGATATAGTGTTCAAGATTTATTGTTTGCATATAACACCCAGTGTTCATCACATGTATTCTCCTTAATAGCCATCACCTGTCTAACCTATCACTCCACTCCACTCCTCCTCTGAAACTCGCAGTTTGTTTCCAGGAGTCCATAGTCTTTCATGGTTTGTCTCCCTCCCCGGTTCCCCACCATTTTCAGTTTTTCCTCCAATGGTCTTCCATGCTATTCGTTATGTTCCACATGTGAGTGAAACCATGTGATAATTGTCTTTCTCTGCTTGACTTATTTGACTTAGCCTAATCCCATCCATTCCATCCATGTCAGTGAGAATGGTTGGTATTCGTTCTTTCTGATGGTTGAGTAATATTCCATTGTATATATGTACCCAATCTTCTTTATCCATTCTTCTGTGAAGAGCAGCTCAGCTCTTTGAACAGTTTGGCTAAGGTGGGCATTGCTCCACAATATTATAAACATGGGGGGGTGCATGTGCCCCTTCTTTTCATTACATCTGTATCTATGGGGTAAATACCTAGTAGTGCAGTTGCTGGGTCATAGGGTAGCTCTATTTAGATGGTTTATATCACTGTAGAGGAGAACATATAATGATTATGTTTGCCTTAATATTTCTTAGATAAACATTAACAATTCCCAAGTAGTTTAATACGATGTTTTTTAAGATTTTGACTATTCGGGGTATCTGGGTTGCTCAGTCGGTTAAGAAGCTGCTTTTGGCTTGGGTCATGATCCCAGGGTCCTGGGATGGAGACTAGTGTCAGGCTCTCTGCTTAGCAGGTAACCTGCTTCTCCCGCTCCCCCAGTTGTGCTCTCTCTCTTTCTCTCTCTCAAATAAATAAATAAAAATCTTCAAAGTTAAAAAAGATTCTGATTATTCATTGTTCAGTGAGTATATTTTGAAAAAAAAAAAGGTCAGATTTGGATATATTAAGATATTTAACCATGGCTAACATGTTCATGTGTGAAGACAGATACGCACATAATTTCCATTGTGTCTTTCTCTGTTTTAGGGGAAAGGAATTTTAAATTATATAAAAATAAGAAGAGACTGGAGTGGTTACCATTATAGATTACATTCCGAGACAATAAAACATTTGAACTTGCTAAGATTTTTTTTTGACATCCACAATGAGGATCCAAAGAAACTATTCTTTTTGGTTTGTTTGCAGTTATCCTGTGGGGGGAAAAAAGTTTGTGAGCATTAAATTTCTTTGATTTTTTTAATGCTGCATCACACTCTATAATGAGTCTTTAATTCTATATTTTTGGGAATGCAGCTAATAGGTGTGAACGACTGTTATATTTCTGTTGTTCAGTCATCAAAGAGCAATTACCCTTCAACTCTCCTTATCCCTGTTACAGTGTAAGAAAATTTGTTTAACCTTTCTGCAGCTCACCATACTCAGAAAGTATAACATTCAAATTGAGTTGGGAAAAAAGGAAATCTGTGGTGGTATGTGCTAATGTCTCTCTGTTTTCTTTCTTGCATTCAAAGAACTTCTTACTTTACTCACAGCAGTTAACCTTGATGTCAACTCTGTTTTCAGGGTTTACAGATCAGGAATGTGATTTCCTGGATTAAGTTCATTTTAACAAAATTCTACTAAACTAAAATTAACTGGATATCCTATGGAGTGCATGATAGAATTTTAACTGTATTACTTAGCTTAGAAAATTAACCAATACATTTTTCTTGTGGAAGTTAACATTTTATTATAAGTTTGACTGGTGATCTTACTAAGAAGATGACTTTATAAGTGTTCTAATGTAATTATCTTTATAATTTCAAATAGATGAAGAGGATTTGAAATATGACTAGCTTTTGCTTGAATATTTTACAGTATTCTTTCTCCTTGCTTCTCTTTGATCGAAGACTAAATTTTCATTTTCATTCACATTTTTCACAAATTTTGTTTTTATCATTACTGTAGGATAAGATGATCTCTTATGTGTTTCTAACAATAAGTTTTAAAAGGGGATGGGGAAGAAAATGTTCTTTGTTTAAAACCTGTTGGTCAATTTAGTGTATTTGGATTTAAGCCATTTTGACTATTTCCAAAGTAATTTTGAGATCCTAAGAAATTGATTTTAATGAATAAGGATTTTTTTATTTTTTGAGGGAGAATTCTTATTTTCTTTCAGGAGGTTTTTATATGTAACTCAGACATCTACAATTTGTTCTAAACATGTAAGAAGTTTTATTTTAATGTAATGAATGTATGCAACTAGAAAGACTGCACGTTTCCTCTTTTGTGAGGAACTCTTAGAAAATAGCAGAACCGGGGCACCTGGGTGGCTCAGTTGGTTAAGCAACTGCTTTCGGCTCAGGTCATGATCCTGGAGACCCGGGATGGAGTCCCACATCCGGCTTCCTGCTTGGCAGGAAGCCTGCTTCTCCCTCTCTCAGTGTCTCTGCTTGTGTTCCCTCTCTAGCTGTGTTTCACTCTGTCAAATAAATAAATAAAATCTTAAAAAAAAAGAAAGAAAAAATAGCAGAACCTTCCTAGTGAGACCTGATAGGGAGAGCAAATGCAGCCAGATAAAACCCTTTTTAAGTGAATAACAGAGTATAGAGAGAAGGTTGGAATGTCTTTTTTGGTGTTTACTAAGGAAATTATAACCTACCTGAACATTGAAGTCAAAACCACAGAGAGGCAGAGCTGGAAAATTAACATAGTCAACTTTTTTATGAATCAGGTGAAATAAGTGGTCAGTGAATGTCATTTGCCCAGATATCTGGAAATGGTAGTAATACATCTAGTAGATAATTAAAATTAGGCAGAGATAGTTTATGTATTAATTTATGATGATGAATATTTCCAACGGCATTCAAGTGCTCGAGTCTATCATATTTACTTTCATGTTGACAACCCTGAATGGATATGTATGTTTTTATTGAATTGAAACCAAGATAGTCATAGTATATATAAGTCTATGTTATTTTTGTTTTTAACATTTTATTTTTAATAGATTTATATATTGATAGTGGAATTATTTATGAAGTCGATTTAGTTGAACAGATATCCTTTAAAAATGCTAGAAATACTTTTTCTTGGCTACTGTTTGGAGATTATTGATTCATGGACTGAATGCATAATACTATTTGCTTTGGATAGTACATTGATCTTAATCACTTTGAGGCTCTTTTTCTTTTCCATAAGTGGATATAATTTAAGTTTGGTTTTAATTGCATTCAAAAATATTACATTGGAAACACTGGTATTAAAATGAGATGTTTCCCAAACTGAGAGTTGCTGGAGGGGAAGTGGATGGGAGGATGGGGTAACTGGGTGATGAACATCAAGGAGGGCACTTCCAGTAATGAGCACTGCGTGGTGTATGCAACTGATGAATCACTAAATTCTACCTCTGAAACTAATAATACAGTAAATATTAGTTAAATAGATTTTAAGTTAAAAAATAAAATGAGATGTTTCCTGCTATTAGAATGTGTTAATACCATTTACAATCATCTTTAATGTCTCCATGAAACAAAGTTGTTTTATGTCTTATAATTTTACCAACATTCTGAATTCCCACAAGAAACTCTAAGCTATCATTCATTTTATTGATGTTCCAGTGATTTGAGTTATAGTATGAGAGTACACATGGGAATAGGATACCATTAGAAATCAAATCCTTTGTACAGAGCACATAACTCTTTATATTAGCCTTTAGCACTGCACAATCTGATAAAGGGGTGAGATGACTAATATTGGACTCCTGCATATGAGAACACCTGCCTCTACAGCTTATGGGACTCAGGATAGAACTTTCTAGTTTTAGCTTTAACCCTTTTGAAAAACAGATATGAATCTGGACAATCTACTCATTAATGTAAGTGTAGTCATTGTTTCTTATTATGTCTGTAATGTGTAGAGTGTACTGAACTCATCCATCCACTAAACCTTTGTTTTTAAGTTATATTTATATGAAGTGTAACTAAATAATTCCAAGTCTGAATCTCCAATTTATTTTTTTTTATTGTTACTAAAATTTTTTCTTCCAGTGTTTCAAGATTCATTCCCCATTCCCCACACCCAGTGCTCCACGCTTTAGGTGTCCCCAGTACCCACCACCAGGCTCTCCCATCCCTCCACCTCCCTCCCTCCAAGTCCCTCAGTTTGTTTCTGTGTTCAAAGTCTCTGTTGTTTCGTTTCCCTCCCTAGATTACCCTAGTTCCCATTTACTTTCCTTCTCCCACTGTCCTCCAGTTTACCCCTCATGCACCGCAAGTAAGTGAAACCATGTGATACTTGACTTTCTCTTCTTGGCTTATTTCACTCAGCATAATCTCTTCCAGTCCAGTCCATGTTGCTACAAAAGTTGAATATTC
>PITA01007497.1:28195-91222 GCA_004023965.1 Spilogale gracilis | reverse complement strand
AAAAAAAAAAAAAAAAAACTTCATGCAGGATAAACACATCAGCATTCTATGATTTCATTTTACATCTGTTTCATTTCATTGTGCATTCTAAAGCAATATCAAATGGAAAATGACACTTGAATTTCTTCCATTTTCTTAAAGAATTAAAATTTGTTCCTTAATATCAAGATTGCTTCCACTTCAGAAATCACACACTCACTGTTTCTTCAATTAAAAAACAAAATTCAGGGTGCCTAGCTGGATCAGTCAGAAGAGCATATGACTCTTGATTTCAGGGTCATGAATATGAGGCATACTGGGTTCAGAGATTACTTAATTGAATAAATAAATAAAAAGTTAAAAAAATAAAAATAAAAACAAAATTCAACTAAGTAAATTGATTTTATTAAATGAGTCATGAATCTGGCAGCATCCAAGCTAGCAAGCAGAAGGGAATTCCACTGAGCTAAACAAAGGAAGGTTTTTAAAGGCAGAAAGAAGGCATAACAACAAAGAAAGAAATTCATTAGTATGAAATGCGTTGTTTAGGCAAGGTTGCCCTCCTAAGGGGAGTATGTAGAGAGCAAGATGGAGTCACTCATTTCAAGTAGTGATGTAAGCTGCCAATGGTGTTGAAGCTAAGACCAAATATCACCAAAGCTAGCACAGACCATCAGTACAAAGAACTGATAATCAATAAAGCCACTAGAACCTGGATAAACCAGGAGCTGATAATCACTAGAACTGGAAGGGGCCTGCAAAGGCCTAACACTGATTAAACACCTTTGAAAAGGGAGACCTACTGCATCAGGCTCTCCAGACACTGACTCTTCCATCTCTGACTGAATTTGAAAGGTAATTCCTGCTGAAGGCTATGCCCAGTTGATTTCCTAGAATATAATAAGCAGTACCATGCCAAAAGCTGACATGGACTGGACAGAGGCTTCACCTCAACTGTGTACTCAGCCTGACTTTATTCTGTGTGGTTCCTTACCTTCTTACCCCTTGTTGTATCTTGTCTGTTGTGTGATTTTGATTGTGTTTTCCTTTATGTGATGTGTAGGACACCAAGTTAAATGCATAGTAAAATGCCAGTGAATATGGAGTTCAGTTATGTTAACCTTGTTTTATGACTGAATAAGTCTGACTTTATGGAAAGACACGACTTGAGTGTGCAAAATCATAGTGTGATTGAACCAACATGAGTTCACTCCTTATGACTAATGGATAGAAACTATAGCAGGTTGAGTTGTTACACAAAGTTAACTTTATTTGCAGCAAATAAGGAAATCATGGGAAATAACTTCCGAGGATGTGACTCTACAAGCAAGGGTGGATCGTTTCCTTTTTACTTAGGGTAAAGATGAATATTTAAAAAGGGGATCCTCTCACAAATTTAGACTTAGGGAATTCGGTGACTCCTTAAAGTGTAATAGCATTCATATCATAGGAGTCCCAGAAGAAGAGAAAGAAGAAGGAACAGAGGGTTTATTTGAGCAAATTATTTCCTTCCCTAATTTGGGGAAGGAAATAGATTTTGATATCCAAGGACACAAAACTCCCATTAAATCCACAAAAGCAGGCCAACACCAAGATATATCATAGTCAAATTCACAACATATACAGGCAAGGAAAAAATCCTGAAAGCAGCAAGGGGGAAAAAGTCTACAAGGGAAGTAGGTCAGGTATGCAGCAGATATGTCCACAGAAACTTAGTAGGCCAGAAGAGAGTGCCATGATATATTCAACGTGCTGAATGTGAAAAATCTGCAGACAAGAATACTCTATCCAGCAAGGTTGTCATTCAGAATGAGAGAAAAAGAGTTTTTGGACAAACAAAAACTAAATGAGTTCATGACCACTAAACCAGCCTGCAAGAAATGTTAAAGAGGATTCTGAGTGGGGGGAAAACGACCAAAAGCAATAAAAATTAGAAAAGCACAGAGAACATTATGAGAAACACCAACTTTACAGGTAATACAATGGCACTAAATTCATATCTATCAATAATAACTCTGAAGGTAAAGGAAAATGCTGTAATCAAAACACATGGAGAGGACACCTGAGTAGCTTAGTCAGTCAAGCATCTGACTCTTGGTCAGGCTATGAGCTTGAGTCATGAGATCAAGCCCCACATTGGGATCAGCACTGGGTGTAGAGCAACTTGATATTTTCTCTCTCCTTCTCCCTCTCCTCTACCCCCTCTTCATGTTCTCATTCTTCTTCACAAAACAAAACCAAAAAACACACTAAGGATAACAGAATGGATTTAAAAAAAAAAGACCATCTATATACTATCTTATATGAGAGACTCATTTTAGGCTTAAATACAGCAGCAGATTGAAAGTGAAGGGTAGGGGCACCTGGGTGGCTCAGTTGGTTGAGTGACTGCCTTCGGCTCAAGTCAGGATCCCGGAGACCCGGGATTGAGCCCCACATCGGGCTCCCTGCTCGGCGGGAAGCCTGCTTCTCCCTCTCTCACTCCCCCTGCTTGTGTTCCCTCTCTGGCTATCTTTCTCTCTGTCAAATAAATAAATAAAATCTTAAAAAAAAAAAAAGAAAAAAAGAAAGTGAAGGGTAGGAAACCATGTACCTTGTTAAGGAATGCCAAAAGAAAGCTGGAGTAACCATACTTATACCAGATGAAATAGATTTTATATTTTTTTAAATTTTAAAATGTTTTTAAAGATTTTATTTATTTGACAGAGAGAGAGCACAAGCAGGGGGAGGAGCAGGGAGGGAAAGCGAGAAACAGAATCCCTATGGAGCAGGAAGCCTGAAGTAAGGCTCAATCCCAGGACCCTGGGATCATGACCTGAGCTGAAAGCAGAGACATAACCCACTGAGCCACCCAGGCACCTCAGACAAACTAAATTTTAGCCAAAAACTATAATAAGAGATGTATAAGGGGGGCACCTGGGTGGCTCAGTTGGTTGGGCGACTGCCTTCAGCTTAGGTCCTGATCCTGGAGACCCGGGATCGAGCCCTGCATCGGGCTCCCTGCTCGGGAGGAAGCCTGCTTCTCCCGCTTTCCTCTCCCTGATGGTGTTCCCTCTCTGGCTGTGTTTCTCTCTAGCAAATAAATAAAATCTTAAAAAAAAAAAAAAAAAAAAGAACTGACTTGTCATTTAAAAAAAAAAAGAGAGAGAGATGAAAAAGGGCATTATATTGATAAGGTCTGGTGCCGACCACCTCCCCGTAAAGAACCAAGGACATTCAGGATAATGTAAGTCACACAGTGAGGTTTATTTCCAGCTGCCTGGGGTCCAAGTATCTGCCTGGTGCAGCGGGTTTTCAACAAGGACCCTGAATGCAAAGTTCCAGGGGTTTATATATGTTTCAAACAGGAAGCATGAGTCACACAGTAATTTTCCATAGCTCTTGTGGTTACACATACAGTCGCCCATAACCCGGTGGGGTAAGATAAAATTTCAAAAAAATTCCAGGAACTGAAGCAAGATGCACATACACAACATTTCCAGGAACTGAAGCAAGGTGCAAAAACATATGGGTTCTTGACCTAACTTCCCTCATTCTGTTTGTCCCGATAAGCTCAACACAGGCCTTGTAGAGGCCTAAACTACCAGGGGGTTATAGAACCTGTTAAGGCTGCCTTTAGGCTAAGAAGGCCCTAACAATATCATAATAAGTGATCTATCCATCAAGAAGATCTAACAGTTGTAAGTATTTATGCCCCTAACTTGGGAGCAGTCAAATATAGAAATCAATTAATAACAACATAAAGAAACTTACTGAAAATAACACAATAATAGAATGGGATTTTAACACCCCTCTTGCAGCAAAGAACAGATCATCTAAGCAGAAAGTCAATAAGAAAATGATGGCTTTGACATACTAGACAGGATGGACTTAATAGATATGTTCAGAACATTTCATCCCAAAGCAACAGAATACACATGTTTTGAGTACACATGGAACATTCTCCAGAATAGATCACATACTAGGTCACAAATCAGCCCACAACAAATACAAAAAAAATTGAGATCATACCATGCATATTTTCAGACCACAATGCTATGAAATTTGAACCACATGAAAGAATTTGGAAAGATCACAAATGCATGGAGGTTAAACAACATCCTACTTGAGAATGGATGGGTCATCAAAAAATTAAAGAATGAATGAAAAAAGATGTAGAAGCATATGAAAATAAATGTGATGGTCCAAAACCTTTGGAATGCAGCAAAAGTGGTCATAAGAGGGAAATATATAGCAAACAGGCCTACCTCAAGAAGGAAGAAAAGTCTCACATATACAACCTAAGCTCATACCTGAAAGAATAGCAAATAAGGCCTAAAGTCAGCAGGAGAAGGGAAATAATAAAGATTAGAGCAGAAATAAATCATATAGAAACAAACAAGCAAAAAACAGTAGAACAGATCAATGAAACTAGGAGCTGGCTAGAATTAACAAAATTTAAAAAGAATTAACAAAATTGATACTCTTAGCCAGACTTACCATAAAGAAAAAAGAAAGGACCCAAATAAATACAATTACAAATGAAAAAGGAGAGATCACAACCAACACCACATAAATACAAACAATTATAAGAGAATATTATGAAAAATCACATGCCAACAAACCGAGCAATCTGGAAGAAATGGATAAATTCCTGGAAACAGAAACTCCCAAAACTGAAAAGGAAGAAATAGAAAACTTGAACAGACTAATAACCAGTAAAGAAATTAAATCAATAATCAAAAATCTCCCAACGAACAAAAGTCCAGGGCCAGACAACTTCTCCTAGGAATTCTACCAGACATTTAAAGAAGAGTTAATACCTATTCTTCTCAAACTGTTCCAGAAAATCAAAATGGAAGGAAAACTTACAAACTAATTCTACAGGCCAGCATTACCTTGATTCTAAAACAACAACAACAACAACAACAACAACAACAAAATCCCACTAAAAACAAGAATTATAAGCCAATACCCCACCAAAAAGAATTAGAAGCCAGTATCCCTGATGAACAAGAATGCAAAGAAATTCTGAACAAGATACTAGCAAATCCAACAATATATTAAAGAATCATTTATTCCTAGGCTTCACAGGTGTCTCAATATTCACAAATCGATCAATGTGATAATACACCATATCAATAAATGAAAAGATAAGAACAATATGGTCCTCTCAATAAATGCAGAAAAAGGGCACTTGGGTGGCTCAGTGGGTTAAAGCCTCTGCCTTTGGCTCAGGTCATGATCTCAGGGTCCTGGGATCAAGGCCTGGCATCAGGCTCTCTGCTCCGCAGGGAGCCTGCTTCCTCCTCTCTCTCTCTGCCTGCTTCTCTGCCTAGTTGTGATCTCTCTCTTTCAAATAAATAAATAAAATCTTCAAAAAAATAAAAAATAAATGCAGAAAAAGTGTTTGACAAAGTACAGCATCCCTTCTTGATAAAAACCCTCAAGAAAATATGAATAGAGGAAACATATCTCATAAAGGTCATATAAGAATGACACACAGCTAAGATCATCCTCAATGGGGAAAAAATGAGAGCTTTTCCCCTAAGGTCAAGAACAAGAACTGGATATTTACTCTCATCGTTGTTATTTAATATAGTACTAGAAGTCCTAGCCTCAGCAGACAACAAAAGAAATAAATGCCATCCAACTCCTCAAGGAAAAAGTCAAACTTATCACTATTCCCAGAATATATGATACCTAGGTAAAAAATGAAAGAATCCACCAAAATATTCCTAGAACTGATACATACAAGTTCAGCAAAGCCAGAGGATAGAAAATCAGTGTAGAGAAATCTGTTGAATTTCTATACACCAATAATGAAACAGCAGAAAGAGAAATCAAGAAATCATTTACAATTGCACCCAAATATCATTTACAATTGCACCCAAAACTGCAAGATACCTAGGAATAAACTTAACCAAGGAGGTAAAAGATCTTACTCTGAAAACAAGAACACATATGAAAGAAATTGAAGAGGACACAAAGAAATGGGAAAACATTCCATGCTCATGGATCAGAAGAACAAATATTGTAAAATGTCTATACTACCCAAATCTATCTACACATTTAATGAAATCTCTATCAAAATACCACCGGCATTTTTCACAGAGGTAAAAGAATCCTAAAAGTTGTATAGAACCACAAGAGACCCTGAGTAGCCAAAACGATATTGAAAAACAAAAGCAAAGCTGGAAGCATCACAATTCCAGATGAAAAGCAATATTACAAAACTATGGTCAGCAAGACAGTATGATACTTACAGGAAAACAGACACATAGATCAATGAAACAGAACAGTAAACTTAGAATGGACCTACAACTCTATGGTCAACTAATCTTTTACAAAGCAGGAACAAATATCTGATGGAACAAAGACAGTCTCTTCAAAACGTGAGATTTGGAAAACTAGACAGCAACAAGCAGAAAAACGAAACTGAAACAGTTTCTTACACCACAAAAAAAAACAAATTCAAAATGGATGAAAGACCTAAGTGTGACACAGGAAACCATCAGAATCCTAGAGAACACAGGCAGCAACCCATCTGGCCTCAGCTGTAGCAGCTTCTTACTAGACACGTCATTGGAGGCAAGGGAAACAAAAGCAAAAGGAACTACCGGAACTAGATCACAATAAAAAGGTTCTGGGACACCTGAGTGCCTCAGTCAGTTGTCTGACTTCAGCTGAGGTCATGATCTCAGGGTCCTGCAATGGAGCCCTGCATCAGGGCTCCCCATTCATCGTGGAGTCTGCTTGTCCCTCTGCCCTCCCCTGCTTGTGCTCTTGAGCTCTCCTGTTCTCCTGCTCTTGTGCTCACACACTCTCTCTCTCTGTTAAATAAACAAACAAATAAATAAATAAATAAATAAAGCACTTCTGCACAATGAAGGCAACCATCAACAAAACTAAAAAGTAACCTTCAGAATGGAAAAGACGTTTGCAAATGACATATCTGATAAAGGGTTAATATCCAAAATCTATAAAGAACTTATCAAACGCAACACCTAAAAACAAATAATTCAGTTAAGAAATGGGTAGAAGGCATGAATAGACATTTTTCCAAAGAAGACATCCAGATGGCTAAGAGCTACATGAAAAGATGCTCAACAGCACTCATCATCAGGGAAATACAAATCAAAACCTTGATGAGATATCACTTCACACCTGTCAGAATGGCTAGAATTAATAACATAGGAAACAAGAGATGTTGGAATTGGATGCAGAGAAAGGGGAAACATCTGACACTCTTGGTGGGAATGCAAACTGTTGTAGCCACTCTGAAAACAGTATGGTGATTCCTCAGAAAGGAATTCCTCAGAGAGGCACTATTAGGTATTTACCCAAACAATACAAAAAAACTGAATTGAAGGGATACCCTACTGTTTACAGTGGCATTATCAACAATAGCAAAACTATGGAAAGAGCCCTAATGCCCACTAACTTATGAATAGATAAAGAACGTGTGATACACACACACACACATACACACACACAGAGTGAAATATTACTCAACCATCAAAAAGAAATGAAATCCTGACGTTTGCAACAATAAGAATGGAGCTAGCGTGTATTATGCTAAATGATATAAGTCAGAGAAGGACAAATACCATAAGATTTTGCATATATGTGGAATTTAGGAAACAAAACAGATGAACATGTGGAAAAGGAGGAAAAAAGAGGGAAGTTGCCGGGGGCCAGCCCCAGCAACAGTTAGGGTCCGAGAATGAGGAAGGAGTCGGCGAAAATGAGGAGACCAAACTTCATGTAGGACTCTCCTGAAAACACTGTTCTCAGGACTCTTTATTTATAAAGAGTCACATGTTTTTTCAGGTGGAAACCATATGAGCAAAGAGTTTCTTTGAGTGACAGATCATCAATCTTGAGTGACAATAGTGATAATAGTGTTTTTAGAGGGTCCATGTGAAACAGGATGTGCTCGCTATACCCCAATCTATAGAATGATTGATCACAGGCAGGCATGTCCCGTGAGAACAGGATGTGCTCACTATACCCTAATCTATAGCATGATTGGTCTCAGGCAGACATGTCCCGTGAGAACAGGATGGTTCCTGCAAGCCCCTATCTCATTAGATTGTTTTATTGCTCCCTAGCATAGGGAGGTGAATGAGGGGTCACACAAACAGGAGGTTGCAATATCCAAGCTGCTTATGTTAGTAAAGGTTTTACTAAGTTTTATAGTAAATATGTTGTGCCCCCACAATCCTATAATTATTAAGCTTCATAAGGATTGGTATGGCTCTCACACCTTGGATGAGCGCTTGCCCAGGTGCACGTCCCAGGGACACAAAGGACATATTGCCCCGGCCCACAGGGCACATTTATGGGTACCTCCACCATAGTTTTTGGCAGCTTGCAGCATGGCGGGGGGGGGGGGGGCGGATCACGCCGCCCCCCACAGGAAGTAGTCCATAAGAGTCTCTTTATGCATACAGAATAAACTTTGGGTTGATGCAAAGATGTGGGTGGGGATGGGTTAGATGGGTGATGGGTATTTAGGAGGGCACTTTGTTATGATGAGCACTGGGTGTTATATGTAAATGAGGAATCACTAAATTCTACTCCTGAAACCAATATTACACTATATATTAACTAACTAGAATTTAAATTAAAATTTGGAGGGAAAAAAACCAGCAGGACCCTTACCTGTTACTATGTCTTGTGTCAATTTAATTATTAGACTAGCCACGAGAACCAAGTGAGCTGAGGACCAGTGGGTTGGGGAGAGACCTCAGCATATCCCAGCAGTTCAGGATTCATTACACAGGCATGACTGGTTAAATCATTGGCCATTGGTGATTGATTTGACCTTCAGCCCCTCTCCCTTCCCTCCCCTCCAGGTGGGGGTTAGTGAGGACAGACTGAAAGTTCCAGCCCTCTAATCATATGGTTTGTTTCCCTTCCCAAAGTGTACATCTTTTGCAAATGGTATATCAAAATAAATCCCTTCAGGGTTCAACCCATCCAGGCAGACTGCCATGCTAAAGCTCCTCTAGGAAGAATTTCAGGCACCTCTGCCCTTAGCCTATTTTGGGACTCTGAGGAAGGCTTCTAGGAGAAGATAAACTAAAATGAATTTTGGAGGATGGATAAAATGAATTTTTGAAGTTACAAAAAGTTGGAAGAGTTCTAAAAAAAGAGTATCATCTACCTGAGAGGCTCTCAAGTTTATGAAGACCTTTCCATTGTAAACAGTGCTATGGAACGTCACATCTTCAAAGCATAAATTGGATCTTCTTTGTGATAAAAAGTTTTAAAGCTGTGTCTGGTTGTAAAGGAAAACTACTGTCTTCATATATATTACACACACTAATCTGAGTGTTCAGAGCAGTCCACTTCACAAGACTTAAGACACCAGACATGGGTTTTTCACACATCATGCAATTCTGGGACACTTGCTAGGTGTCCTACAATTTAACTCAATTCTTTTTTTTTTTTTTTTTTAAGGCGTATTTATGTGAGAGAGAGTTGGGGACAGAGGGAGTGACAGAGCACCAAGCCAGGCTCCACTCCCAGCAGGGACCTTGATGATGGGCTCAATCTCATGACCCTGAGATCATGACCTGAGCTGGAATCAAGACTTGGATGCTTAACTGACTGATTAATGATATCTACCTGGAGATAGCATCAGGTCCCACAGGTTAAGGGCTCATTCCCATAAGACTATCCCCTTATTTCCACTTCATACTTTAATCTCAAGCCCTGGTTGTCACCTGTGTTTCTTACAAAAGGCTATAAATTGGAGGTTCATCCCATCCTCCAATTAATTTGCTAGAGCAGTTCATAGAACTCAAGAAAACAGTTAATTTATGCTGGTAAAGAAACAGTGGGCTCAGAATGGGATCACTTGTCCCCACCACAACAAACCAAGATTTAGCTCCCAGAAATGTAACCTTTAAAAGGTGTATCTGAAATTTCCTGATCAGCACCTGTGTGATAATCTCCATAGTAAGTCTCCTGTATTCTCTTTCCCGCAAAAGGAGGTGGCCTGGCCTAAACAACCTGTCTTTTCTTTTGCTAATAACTTCCTTGCCTCACTCTCCTTTGGCCTATAAAATCCTTTTGTTTGGTAAATTCCTCAAAAGGCCTACCTATTTGCTGGAAAGGTTGTTGTCCAATTCATGAATTGAATAAAAGCCAATCAGATACTCAAATTTCTCTGTTGAATTTTTGTTCTTTACAGATTACCAGTTTATTGCAAAGGCATTAAAGGATACAGAGAAACAGACAGATGCAAAGCTATATAGGGCAAGGGAAAGATAGGAGAGTATGCAGAGCTTCTGTGTCTTCTCTAGGAGTGTCCCTCTCTCAGCACGTCTGCATATCCCAGCAGTTCAGGATTCATTACACGGGCATGACTGGTTAAATCATTGGCCATTGGTGATTGATTTGACCTTCAGCTCCTCCCCTCCCTCCCCTCCAGGTGGGGGTTAGTGAGGACAAACTGAAAGTTCCAGCTCTCTAATCACTTGGTTTGTCCCCCTGGCAACCAGCCCCTATCCTTAGATGCATTCCAAAAGTCTCCTTATTAACATAAACTTGGATGTGGCTGAAAGGGGCTTATTACATGAATAACAAAAGACACCCATCATTGCCCTGGAGTTATTTCAAGAACTAGGAACAAAAATCAAAATTGTAAATGAAGATGCCTCTAAAACTCTTACATTGAAAATTATAAGGGTTTTGCCAGAAATAATAGAGACCATATATATATAATATATATTTCTTTTATAAATCACAATATCACACCGGCCAATTACATGTGTAGTTGAGGAGCGTGAAAAATAAAATTAGGACCGTTATGCCTTATATCTCTAATAGCCACCTGGATTCTGTACACTCACTTGCTAGACCCTAAAAAGTGGGAAAAAAAAAGACGCTAGCAGCCCTCCTATGGCCACCCTGAAATCACAAGGCCTCTCTCTCTCCGCGCCCTCTGGGAACGAGAGATTATGGCCATTAGGCTCCAGGAATATGGCCATTTGGCTCCAGGAATGTGGCTAATGGCTCCGGGAATGTGGCTAGGTAACCACACCCGGAGCCCTCTACCCGACCAGTTGACCCCAGGAATGTGGCTACTTTGAAAGACTCACCCTTCCCCCTTTCATGCTGAGTGTTGCAAGAGGAAGTGCCCCTCTGTGGTTTCGCTTAATAAGTGCGGGAACCAATCAGATCATGCTGGTGTTCAAATTTGAATGTTAGCCAATAAGAGTCCAAGTACCGGGAAAAGTCCTGAATTTGTTTGTGCCTGTCTATAAAAAGCTGTAAAATCTGCTGCACTGGGCCTCTTAGCGTCACCGGTAACGAGTGAGCGGAGGTCCGGGTTGGAACTCGCAATAAACGACCCCTGCCCTTTGGCTTTGACTCTGGACTCTGGTGGTTGCCTTTGGGGGGTCTCCGAATTTGGGGCATTTCATAGTTTAGAATCTAAACTAGATGAATTATCCTGGTTGTAACAAGGATATGTTTAGTGGAGGTAGATGGAGTCAGGCAAGGCCATGGTAATGAAGGCAGATACTCAGAAAGCCCTTCATAATGCCCTGGTAATGATGAAACATTGTAGTTAGTTGATCAGTTTGTTGTTGTTGTTGTTGTTTTCAAAGATTTTATTTATTTATTTGACAGAGAGAGAGAGCACACAAGCAGAGGGAGTGGAAGAGGGAGAAGCAGGCTCCCCGCTGTGCAGGGAACCCAATGCAGGACTCCACCCCGGGACCCTGGGATCATGACCTGAGCCGAAGGCAATTGCTTAACCAACTGAGCCACCCAGGCGCCTCAGATGATCAGTTTTGACATTTACTCATTCTTCATAGTTAAAAACAACTGATTATTCAGTTTTAAGTGCATCCTCAATTGCCTAGCAAGATCCCAGTTTATACCTGTTGTCTTGGTTTCTGCTTTCACTCTCAGTGGCACCCTGGTTAGAATGATCATTTATGAAGTCTTTCTATGATTTAAGCAACCCCAGCATAGAACACTAGTAATTGCTAATGATTTTGCAATAAATGTTGTTTCATCTGAACATTTCTTCTCATTGTTTGACTTTACCTCTGTTATTATTTCTTCTGTGAAATATACAGATGGACCATATCCTTAGTATGTTCTTGTTCTTTTTAGGATCAATGTTGCCAAGACCCCTTCCTACATTAACCCCCTGAGTTAGTGTGGGGTTTTGGTTTTGTTTTTTAGTCAATATTTTTTGTACTTTGCTTGAAACCACATTAAAGTTCAATTTGTTTAAGGTTTTATTTATTTATTCGACAGAGAGAAGCACAGCTAGAGAGGGAACACAAGCAAGGAGAGCAAGAGAGGGAGAAACAGACTTCCCACTGAGCAGGGAACCCGACATGGGGCTCGATCCTGGGCCTCTGGGATCATGACCTCAGCCAAAGGCAGACACCTAACAGCTGAGCCACCCAGGCGCCCCTAAAGTTCAATTTTTTATCACCACACAATATAGACATAGACATATATACAATTGAAACAAAAGTTTCACAAGATAATTGCAAGGTAGTCTTGCAGTGTACGCTGACATTACATATTCTACTCTTCTGTTGTATTCTAGCCCATTTTATTTCACTTTATTTTTTAATAATTCTGGTAAAGACCTACCATGTGGTTTATAAATTAACCAATGGTTGTAACTAGAAAATTGAGAACCAGTGTAGTAGATTATCCTATCATTGTGTCACCAGCTAGACACCAAGACCTGAGCTTTACTGCTTACCTCATGTGAAAATGTTGGGTTCAGGACCAAATAGTCAAGAAATAATTCTTGAGATGTCTTCAGTGCAAAATGGTGGTTTTATTAAAGGACTGGAAGAGGACCCATGGGCAGAAAGAACTGCACTGGTGTCAGGAGGAGTGGCTGATGATAGACAGTCAAGCTGGGAGGGATCAGAGAGAGCAAAGGTCTCTAAGGAATTTGGAAGCAAGGTTTCCAGGACCTGGAGAGGCTAGCTTTTGCTAGGAAAAGGTCTAGTAAAACCCTAGTCATTAGACCCTTCAAATATATACCGGTGGGCCATATGCTTGGAGGATGATTCTAACATATATCTTTGGGGCTTAGGGATAAGGGAACTTTCCAAAGGAATTTTTAAATGTTGAAGAAGACTTACAGGATCCTGGAGGTCAGTATAATGTTGAGGTGAGATTGCCTTTTGCCCTTAACAAAGTCAATATCAATATCAAGGCAGCTGAAGTTCATTCAGCCTGTCTCAAGGCTGTCAATGGGCTGTAAGTTGTAAAGAAATTTAACTTTTTTCTTTTGCCTTTATTTCCCACATCACACCTACTTATAATCACTGATCTTTTTTTTTTTTTTTTAAGAGAGATCCCAAGTAGGCAGAGAGGCAGGAAGAGAGAGGAGGAAGAAGGCATCTCACTGAGCAGAGAGCCAGATGTGGGCCTTGATCCCAGCATCAAGGCAGAGGTTTAACCCACTGAGCCACCCAGGCACCCTATAATCACTAATCGTTGCCCCACATTTTTTCTTAAATTAAAAAATACTCCCCCCCCTTTTTTAGTAATCTCCATACCCAACATGGAGCTTGAACTCACAACCCTGAGATCAAGAGCCACATACTCTAGTCTACTGACTGAGCCAGCCAGGCACCCCAGCTTACCTCTTAACTCAATAAATGGAAAGCAAAAGCCTCCTCAAGCAATAGCAACTGCCCTGACAAGACCTCTGGTGGCTCAGACTACCCAGACCAGTTTGAGCATAACCTCTGACCTGAACCAGCATAGATGGACCATAGAGCAACCTCTATAGTGACTCACAATTACCTTTACCTCATTATAATACTAAATTTTACCCCTAGAGGGATACCAGCCTCATTAACATAACATACAATGTAGGTCTAGGCATGTTTCCTTAAGGCACATGTATGACCTTATGCCTGCCTCTCTATATGATGACAACAGTCCCCTTTTAAAAATTTCATCCTAACTCTAAATGAAAGGAATCTATCCACCTTGCTTGAAGAGCCACAGCTTTGGAAGTTATTCACTGTGATCTCCTTGTTTGGTGCAAATAAAGTTTACCTCTTGCAACCACTCAACCTGGTATGGTGTCTATATGTGACTCACCAAGGAGTGAATTCATGTGATTTGGTTACAATTGTATAGGAAAGGACAGTTTTATGACCACAAAATGTTTGTCATGCCCCATTGCAGTCAGTCTGTCTTTTTTTTTTAAGATTTTATTTTTAAGTAATCTCCACATCCAACATGGGGTTTAAGCTCACAACCTGGAGATCAAGAGTCACATGCTCTACTGACTGAGCCAGCCAGGTGCCCCTGCAGTCAATCTTTCTGACTCTGATCTCCGCCAACTGTGGATCTGTTTTCTGTCACTATATAGCTTGCCTTTCCTGGAATTTTATGTAAGTGGAATCATATATTAGAGTCTTTTGTGTCTGACTCTGTATCTAACATAATACTTTTGAGATTCTGCCGGGAACCAGCCCCAGCAACAGTCAGGGTCCAAGGGTGAGAGAAGGCATCGGCGCTTTCGAAGGTGAGGAGATCAAACTCAAAGGTGGTGTAGGGGTCTCCTGAAAACACTGTTCTCAGGGCTCTTTATTTATAGCAGAGAGTTACATATTTTTTCAGATGGAAACCATATGAACAAAGAGTTTCTTTAAGTTATGGATCATCAATCTTGAGTGACAATAGTGACAATAGTGTTTTTGAGGGTCCTTGCAAAAACAGGACGTGCCTTGTGCCCTTGGGGGTCTCACACAACAAAGTGGGATGTGCTTATTTCTTTGAAGGGTCCATACAATAAAGCAGGATGTGCCTGTTATATCCTAATCTATAGAATGATCGATCACAGGCAGGCATGTCCTGAGCAACAGATGGTTCCTGCAAATCCTTATCTCATTAGAACGTTTTACTTCTCCCTAGCATAGGGAGGTGAATGAATCGTCACACAAACAGGAGGCTGCAATGTCCCTGACAAGATTCATATATGTTGTGATATGTACTGTTTCTTCATTTTTGTGGTGAGTAGTATTGTACTGCAGTTTATTCATTTATCGGTTGGTTGTTTCCACGTTTTAGATATTATGAATAAAACTACAATAAACAGTTGTATACAAGTCTTTGTGTCTTCACAAAGGCATGTAGGTTTGTTTGTATATTTTCATTTCTTTTGGGTAAATATCTGAGAGTTAAATTTTTAGGTCATGTGGTAATTGCATGTTCACCTAATAAAAACTAAAAAAAAAAAAAAAAAAAAAAAAAAAAAAAAAAAAAAAAAAAAAAAAAAAAAGGAAAGAGAGCGAGGGAAAGAAAGAAACTACCAAACTGAGAAAGGGGAACCCTCCTGCACTGTTGGTGGGAATGCAAACTGGTGCAGCCACTCTGGAAAATAGTGTGGAGGTTCTTCAAAAAGTTAAAAATAGAACTACCCTATGACCTAACAATTAAATTACTAGGAATTTACCCAAAGGATACAAAAACACTAATTCAAAGGGATATATGTACCCTGATATTTATAGCAGCATTATCTACAATAGCCTAAATAAGAAAACAGCCCAATGCCCACTGACTAATGAAGATAAAGAAGTGGTGGTGTGTGTGTGTGTGTGTATATAATATATATCACAAAATATATATAATATATATTATGTATATTTATTATATAACATATATAATACAAAACATAAAAAAGAATGTGATCTTGCCATTTGCAACAACCTGGAGGGAGCTAGAGAATATTGTGTTAAGTGAGTAAGTCAGAGAAAGACAAATACCATATGATTTTACTCATATGTGGAATTTAAGAAACAAAACAAATAAGCAAAGGTGGGGGGAAAAAGGAGTGGGGCAAACCAAGAAACAGACTCTTAACTCTAGAGAACAATTTAATGGTTACCACAGGGGAGCTAGGTGGAGTGGGGGATGGATGAAATTGATAGGGATTATTAGGGCCCTTGTGCACCAGGTGATGCATAGAAGTGTTGAATAACTATATTGTACTCCTGAACCTAATGTTACACTGTTTGTTAAGTAGGTGGAATTTAAATACAACATTAAAAGAAAATAAACTAACAAACTATTTTCAAAGTATTTGTACCATTTTTTATTATTTTTACCAGTAAGGAATTAAAATTCCAAATGTTCTACATTCTCACCAACACCTAGTATTGTTAGTCTTTTTAATTTGTCACTCAAGCAGGTGTGAAGTGGTATTTCATGGTTTTAATTTACATTTCCCCAATGACTAAATGATGTTTTTATTTGCCATTCATATAACTTCTTAGGTAAAATGTGTTTTCACACTTCTGTCTTGTTTTTTATCATTCTTGCCAGATTTGTGTGTTCTTTTAAAATAATTGTTGCTTTTAACTTGAATTTAGTTTTACTGTTTTTGTGATTATTGGGTTCAGGACATGCTGTCCCTAAATATGACACCTTGGCATATTGAAAATTTTAAAATAAAAGGGTTTAAATAAACAAAAGCAGGAAGGTCACTTTGACCTTTCCTCTGTCCTCTTCACCTGAAACAGGTCACAAAGCCATAATAGGAGAGGTGCCCTCTCTCTGCTCAGGAAAGGAGAGTCCTTATCTCCAAGGACAGAGGAACAAGGAAAAGAATACAAACAAACAAGCTTTCTTATGTTTCTCTCAATTTACTATCATATTTCTTTTGTTTTTTAAGATTTTATTTATTTATTTGACAGAGAGAGAGAGAGATCACAAGTAGGCAGAGAGGCAGGCAGAGACAGCAGAGGAAACAGGCTCCCCACTGAGCGGAGTGTCTGATGCGGGCCTCAGTCCCAGGACCCTGAGATCATGACCGGAGCTGAAGGCAGAGGCTTTAACCCACTGAACCACCCAGGCGCCCTACTATCATGTTTCTAAGTGACTGCACACTCTTCATCAACTTAGCATAAAATACTCAGGTCTGTTTCTTTGGGTCTTCATTTCTTTATGGAGGACGGCTTCAGTGTCACACAGAAAGATATATTAAATAAATCTGTATGCTTTTCTTTTGCTGATCTGGCTTTGTTTAATTTTTAGACCCAACTGGAGACCCTAAGAGGATCAAGGAAGACTTTTCTCCCCTACATTGATTAATTACAGATATTTACTTATTGATTTTTCTGCTTTTATTTTTCAAATAAAGCTTTTTAAGTTCATACATTTTTGTTAGTTAGCTGCATCCTACATTTGCCATCCATAATTTTTTTAAGACTTTATTTGTTTGTTTGTTTGTTTATTTATTTATTTGAGAGAGAGAGCACAGAGAGAGAAAGCAAGCATAAGTGGGGGGCAGAAAGAGAGGGAGAAGCAAGTTCCCTACTGAGTAAGGAGCTCAGGACCCTGGGATCATGACCTGAGCTGAACGAAACGCTTAACATATTGAGCCACCGAGGCGCCCCATCTGTAATGTTTTTAGAATCATTTAGTTCACTCATATGCTGTTGGTAGGAATGCAAACTGGTGCAGCCACTCTGAAAACAGTGTGGAGGTGCCTCAAAAAGTTATTAATAGTACTGCCCTATGACCCATTAATTGCGCCACTAGGTATTTACAAAGGATACAGAAATACTGATTTAAAGGGGTACACGTTCCCTCATGTTTATAGCAGTGTTATCAACAATGGCCAAACTATGGGAGAGAGCCCAAGTGTCCATTGACTATTGAATGGAAAAAGATGGCATGGTAAACACACACACACACACACACACACACACACACACACACACAGTGGAATACTACTCAACCATCAAAAAGCATGAAATCTTGCCATTTCCAATGACATGGATGGAGCTAGGGTATATTATGCTGAGCAAAATAAGTCAGTCAGAGAAAGACAAATACCATATGATTTCACTCATATGTAGAAGCTAAGAAACAAAACAGATGAATACAGGGAAAGGAAACAAAAGAGAGAGAGAGGGAGGCAAACAATAAGAAACTTAAGGGTAGAGAACAGACTGTGGGTTGATGGAGGAGGCAGGTGGGGGATGGGTTAAATAGGTGATGAGTATTAAGGAGGGCCCTTGTTATGATGAGCACCATGTGTTATATGCAAGTGATGAATCACTAAATTCTACTTCTGAAACCAATTTATACTATATGTTAACTAACTAGAATTTAAATAAAATTTTGAAAAAAAATCATTTGGTTCAACATACTATAATTTCCATTCTGAATTCTTAGTGTCTTTCTTAAATTCCTAGCACATAGGGATTTTCTAGTTTTCATTTTATTGTCTACTTATAACTTAATATCATTTTGTCAGATAATGTCATCTCTGTGATTTCAATCCTGGGAACTTTGTTGAGATTTGCCTTATAGCCATAAGTTTCACGTGTGCTGAAAGAGAATGTGTGTGTGTGTGTGTGTGTGTGTGCGCGCGCGTGTGTTTGCAGTTGTCAGTGCAGAATTCCATGTTTTCATTATGTAAGTTATATACATCAAATCTTCTAACTTGTCAAACATTTTCTGTTAGTTACTAGGGAATTATGATACATTCCTTCACTATAATTATATATTTATCTGTTTCTTCAGGCGATTCTCTCAGTCCATGCTTTATGCACATTTTTTTCAGGCTTTGATTTCAGGAACCTATAAAAGAAATTCCTACCTACATCCAAAATAGTGAAAATGCAGAACAATAATGGCAAAGAGGTTATCTTTGGGAATAGGAAGGGAAAGAGATAATTCTCAAAGAAGCAAAGTTAGTCACACCTGGTTTAGGGGCACTATAATCTATAAAACAAAGAAGTGTTCTCTTCAGTGTGCTGAGAGTAAGTAACTGAAAACCTGGAATTCTAAATCCAGTGAAAGCATATTTCAAGAATAAGGGCAAGGGGCGCCTGGGTGGCTCAGTTGGTTAAGTGACTACCTTCGGCTCAGGTCATGATCCTGGAGACAGGGGATTGAGCCCCACATGGGGCTCCCTGCTTGGCGGGAGGCCTGCTTCTTCCTCTTTCACTCCCCTGCTTGTGTTCCCTCTCTCACTGTGTTTCTCTATGTCAAATAAATAAATAAAATCTTAAAAAAAAAAAAAAGAATAAGGGCAAAATAAAATAATTTTCAGACAAATAAAACTGAGTCTCTAATATACAGAAAGCTTAGCCAGAGGGAAAGTAATCCCAGATGAAAGGTCTAAGATATAAGAAGAAACAAAGCACAAAATGAAGTAGTAAATATTTGAATAAACCTAAACACATATCAATTATAAAACAATGATGATGTTTAATGATTTCTGTATTGAAAGGAAAAAAAAATCCAAAATAATATTATATGTGGGGTTCATGTTCTGGTAGAGATAAGGATATTTATTAACTTCAGATATTGTAACTTAAATGATCACATGGCAACATATAACCACTAACAAAGAACAAAAACAAAAACCACATCCCAAACCAAAGAGAACATATAACTTCCGAACTAGTAGAAAAATAGTAAAATTAACCAAAAGGAGGCCAAAAAGAATAAGAAGTAAAAGATAGCATAAACTAGGATGGTAGGTTTTTATGAAACTAATTTCATAAAGTAAAGGTAGATGAACTTGATACCTTAGTAGTTAAAAGAAGATAGAATTATAAAAATTCATTTATACTCTGTATGCAAAACCTTAAAAAGTTTTAAAAGTAAACGGTAATAGAAAAGACTAGACATGAAAAGATGGAAAAGGTATGTAGGCAAAAAGAAAACCATCAGAGCTACATCAAAATGAGAACAATAGAGTTCAATACAAATAGCATTGTAAGAAATAGACAGAGCTTTGAGCTAGCAGTGATCAAGTTAAGGATACAAGGGGTACTTGGGTGATTGAGTCAGTTAAGCATTTGACTCTTGATTTCAGCTCAGATCATGATCTCAGGGTCATGGGATCGAGCATTGTGTCAGGCTCCATACTCAGCACGGAGTATGCTTGAGATTCTCTCTCTGCCCTTCCCTGCTGCTCACTCTCTCTCAAATAAATAAATTTTTAAAAGGGGGGAGCGCATCTGGTTGGCTCAGTGGTTAAGCCTCTGCCTTCAGCTTAGGTCATAATCTTAGAGTCCCTGGATCGAGAGCCACATGGGGCTGCCTGCTTGGCGGGAAGCCTGCTTCTCGTCTCTCACTCCCACTGCTTGTGTTCCCTCTCTGGCTGTGTTTCTCTCTGTCAAATAAATAAAATCTTTTAAAAAAAAAAAGAATATAAGACTATCCATGGCTCACTCATCCTTGTGATTATATAATTTGATGATCAAAACATGGTGGTATCTCTTATATTTTCTATTATCACAGCAAAGATTTGTTCATAAAGCATCTTCTTTTCTCTAACTTTCTTCTTCCTCTCCTTTCAGTCCTCCCCATCCCCTCCTTCTTCCTTTTTCCTTTTCTTCTCCCATCCTCTTCCTCTCCCTCTCTTTTTCCCTTTCTCTCTTTCTCTCTCTGGAAGGGAGGGGATAAAAATAAGACTCCTGAGTTAGGGTAAAATAAAGATTTTCAAGCATTAAATTTATTTCAGGGGCACCTCACTGGCTCAATCAGTGGGGCATCCAACTCTTGATCTCAGAGTCATGAGTTTGAGTACCATATTGTGTGTAGAAATTACTTAAAAAAATAAATAAATTTATTTATTTATTTCAGTAAATGCTTGCCAGAATTAATCTTTCAGGGAAAAAAAGTATAACATTTTATTTAGATTATCTATAAAGCTGAATTTGGGGGGACATTTGGATTTCCTTCTTTATGAATTATTGTCTCATATCCTTTCCACATTTAATGGCATTTTTGCATAATTTATACCTGGCTCCATCAAAGGAGGGTATTACCACTAAATATCTGTAACTTAAGAGAAATGGGATCTTATTACTTATTTAAGTAAGGGAAAATTGTATGATCAGGCACAGTGTCCTTGAAGAAAACTAACTCCTTGTCTTATGAAGTTCTTGGGAAGCATTTGTCTAGTGGTTGTATTGATTATAGAGGCAAGATTGGGTTTATATCAGCCTTAGAAATGGGACTTCTGCTAGTTACAAAAAAAGAGAGCAGATTATTCTGGTAAGCCTTTGTGAGGGCCAAGGGCAGGCCACTCCAAAATATGCCACAATGGCATAATGATTATTTTGAATTGCTTAAAAAGCAGGCAGTGCAAGGGCATCTTGACCCTTGGTCTCCCTGAATGCAGGAAATAATTCTCCCATGTGAGGGGTTCCCCCATCTTTACCTGGAGACTGAGAGAAGTATCATTATCACCACAGATGGGATTTCAGGGTTGAAGAAACCTATATAGACAAACCTTGTTACTTCTACTAATTTACTATCTCGGCCTGAATCATCTTTAGAATTGTTTATTAATTCAAGGTCATCATTTTGTCCTATCAATTTCTCACAGATTTCTGTGTCATTGTCTAAAGCATATAAAAATTGCCTGTCTTGGTCATTTCTTTGGGTTTCAGTCTTACCATCAGACCTCTATGTGCACCTAATTAAGCTTATTATTATAATTATCATTATCCTATTAATCTGTCTTGTGTCAATTTAATTCTTAGACCAGCCAGATGAATCTTGAAGGATAGAGAAAAATTTTACATCCTCAACACCTTGCTGACTGGCAGGCTTTCAGGAATATTGGGCTGTCTCTGATTGGCTTTCAAAGTAATTTTCACAAAAGCCAATTGATTACCAGAGTTGCTTGTTATCATGACTAGAGAACTGTGAATCTTCAAGAAGCCAAAAATTTTATAATACCCAGTTTTTTATATTAAGGATATTAATATTTGGTATGTTATTTAAATTTTTGTTTTTAGTTTGTCTTTTAACTTGGAGATTCTTCAAATGTAAAAATATATAGTTTGTCAAATTTCCTTGTCTTTATGCTGCCTATCCTTTCTGTTTAAAATCTTTTAGAACTCATGGCATACAATGGGAATTTTCCATTTTTAATCATTAATTTTCATTTTTAAAACAACTCTTTCTACTGATCTATAATAGCCTCGCATCTATACATTTTGCTTCCTGTAAAATTCCAAGCTCCACGAGATCAGGGTTATAACATTTCTTTTTTCCTCCCACAGCACATATTACAATGTGTATGAGGTATGTGAATTGCAATGCAAAGTTTGAATTAACAACTATAGGCTCTCTGTTGGGGTAAGAATTAGTCAGGGTTGATGTAAACTGAGAAGAAATTGAATATGGGAAAATATTCAAGAAGAGATAAATGAGGATCCAAATTTGATAGAACTTAACTTATTTACAAAACTAATTCTCTTGGTTAGCAAAAACTTTTATATTTTTTCTTTTTTTTTTAGTAATTCCACTCTTTTCTTGTTTGTTACTAATTCTGTGGATTGGAAATAGTGAAGTTCTCTTGTGGGATCTTAGTAAAGTAAGATGGTTAAGCATAAAGACTTGTCTTGTAAAGAGTCCCTAACAACTGAACTTAATAAATCCCAGAGGATTAGAAGACTGAGGACTCAGGTGGCAGCTTTATTTAAATGGCTACTTCTAAACTTAGCGGACAAAAGTAACCATTATTAGTGTGTTTATCCTAGAGTAGTCTCCAAAGGTGCCTAAATCCCCAAGCCACACTGAAGCCATCCTAAGGCTAATGAAGATCAAGTTTTCCTTTTCCCAAAAGAGTCTCAAAAATTTTTGTACTTGTTGTATTAAATCAAAAGATAGAGTATTCTACATCTGGACTTCCCATTATGTAAGATAATGAATTTCCTCATGATGATAAAAGAGAGGAGAGGAAAGAAAAAGAGAAAAAATAAAAGGAAGGAAGGAATGAAGGGAGGAAAGATAGAGGCAGAGAGGAAGGAAGAAAGGAGGAAAGAAAGAGAACAAAAAAGAGGAAAGCAAGTAGCCCAGAAATGAAAAGTCATACTCAGAGACCTAACAAATGTGAAAGACTAAAGCCTGGACTCTAGGTTTCCTTGAAAAAAGTGCTCTGCCAGTTATGGGTTAATTATATAACACTATCATTTGGGGATGCAAAGAGATCTAGGAGCAACCTAGTTCAAATCCTTGACCTTTTAATGAAAAAAAAAATGAATGCTTAAAGGTTATATTACTTGCTAAAGTTAGTTAGTACCAGGATTGGAACTATAATTCAGATCTTCTGATTCATAAAGTAATGGTGTATAGTTTATGAGATGCCTTATTACACATCACAATCCCTATCACATAGTTCAATAGCTAATAGGTGAGAGTGCATACTCAGCTAAACAAAGAGTTTAGCTACCTTTTAATGATTCTGGATAAGATCATCTCTCTGGATGAATTCCTAAGGATGTAATTAATATTTCCCAGGAGTACTAAAGTCAATTTTTCAATTCCTTATGCACCTCACATGATCTAGGTTTGTTAGGCCCTATGAGGAAGATAAATCATTTATGGTAGCTCTGGCAAATATATACTTTGCTTCCTACATCTTGCAAAATAACGAATGGGTATGGAGAATAAAGTTTTTAAGAAAAAAATGGCTCTATCTTGGTTAAGTGTGACTTTTCCTGGTAGGACATACATACTATTCATTTGTAGTGGTCAAAGACAAAAACCACACAAGTAAGAAGATTGATTTTATTCAGATCAGAGTATCTCAGTAGGGTGGTATTGTCTTAGACTTTTATAGGCAGGGGTATAGTTGGGAAGCTATAGTTGGGAAGATTTACAGTGGAGGTTGTTTGTAAACAGGGGAAGTCTCAGTCAGTTATTGGAGCAAATGTTTTTCTCTCTAGTTGGCTAGTTTCAAGGAGACAAATAGCTCTAATCTTAGCTGAAAATCAGGAGAAAGAGAATGGGAAGTTGGTGAGGTAGAAAGCAGGTTCAGGCAAAGGGGCAGAGTATATGTCTGGCCTTGTTACAGCCTTTACCCAATCAACAATTATTGAATCACTAATTCTTTCTTTCTTTCTTTCTTTCTTTCTTTCTTTCTTTCTTTCTTTCTTTCTTTCTTTCTTTCTCTCTTTCTTTCTCTCTTTCTTTCATTCTTTCTCTTTCTTTCTTCTTTCCCTTCTTCCTTCCTTCCTTCCTTTCTTTCATTTCTTTATTCCTTCTCTCCTTCCTTCCTTCCTTTCTTTTTAAAGATTGTATTTCTTTGACAGAGAGAAAGCCAGTGAGAGAGAGAACAGAAGCAGGGGGAGTAGGAGAGGGAGAAGCAGGCTTCCCCATGAGCAGGAAGTCTGATGCGGGGCTTGATCCCAGGAATCTGAGATCATAACCTTAGCAGAGGGCAGACACTTATTAATGACTGAGCCACCCAGATACTACTCACTCATTATTTCTTGATTAAACTGGTACATTCCTATGTAACCAGATCTTTCACTGCCTTGGTCTAGTTTTAGTGGAAAACTCCCTGTTACAAAATTAATTTATGGACAATATAAGTTTCTTGTGAATGCTTTCAAACTTTTAGTTACCAGTGTTTTCTTTTTTTTTTTTTAAAGATTTTTTTTATTTATTTGACAGAGATAAATACAGCCAGAGAGGGAACACAAGCAGGGGGAGTGAGAGAGGGAGAAGCAGGCTTCCCGCTGAGCAGGCAGCCCGATCTCCAGGATCATGACCCGAGCCGAAGGCAGTCTCTTAACCAACTGAGCCACCCAGGCGCCCCAGTTACCAGTATTTTCAATTAAAGTGGTTCACCAGGAGCTCTCAGAATGGATAGACTTTGGTAAGTAGCCACTAGTAAGATAAATATAGGAATAAGTTGGAGGATAGTGTGATGGTTGTATAATGTTGTGAATGCACTTAATGCCATTGAATTATATACTTTAAAAAGGATAAAATGGGGGGAGGCACCTGGATGGTTCATTCAGTTAGGCATCCAACTTTTGGTCTTGGCTCAGGTCATGATCTTGTGGATCATGAGATGGAGCCCTGAGTTGAACTCCCTGCTCAGTGGGGAGTCTGCTTGAAGGATCTCCCTCTGCCCCTCCCCACACTCACACGCACTCTATCTCTCTCACTGAAATAAATAAACAAATAAATCATTAAAAAAACATAAAAAGTTAAAATAGTAAATTTTATGTTACATGTATTTTACCACAGTTTCTTAAATTACATAGAAAAAAAGAAGAAATTAGAAAACATAATGCAAATATCCTTATAACAGTAAGAGAAACAAGATTATCTAGGAAGAAAATCATAAGACTGTATAAAAAGACATAAAAGAACACCTGGATAAATGGAGAAACATGCTGTGTTCCTGTGTTGGAGGACTCAATATAAAAAAACAAAGTACAAAGAAGTTCTCTTGTAATTTATCTATGTGTTTCATGCAATATAAAGGAAATCTTTATAGAATTTATATACATATGTACAAAAACTGATTCTATAATTATCAATGATCTGGAATGGATTACTCAGTAAGTAGTATTATGACAAGTAACCAGCCAACTGGAAAGTGATAGTTGAACTCCTACAACTTAAAGTACACCAGAATTAATTATAGTCAATCAAAAATGTAAACTTAGGGGGCGCCTGGGTGGCTCAGTTGGTTAAGCAACTGCTTTCGGCTCAGGTCATGATCCTGGAGACCCGGGATCAAGCCCCGCATTGGGCTTCCTGCTCGGCGGGAAGCCTGCTTCTCCCTCTCTCAGTCCCTCTGCTTGTGTTCCCTCTCTAGCTGTATTTCTCTCTGTCAAATAAATAAATTTAAAAAAAAATGTAAACTTAGAACCCATAATAAAAACAAAGAAAAGATAGACCTCTCCTCTCCAAATATGCTGAAGTCTTAAATAGGCATGACATAAAACAGAAATTCCAAATGACAAGTTGGTAAGGTGCTATTCCCCATAATAATAAGTAAGAATTAGTTGTGTCTAGATCCACAATAAGTTATCTATATACCCACCAGAATGAGTGAGTTTAAGAAGGTTAATAAAATCACATATTGGTGAGAAAGTGAGCAATGGGAACCTTTGTGCCCTGTTGTTGGAAGCCTAACCTGGGACAACTTCTTTGAGAAAGAGCTTGACATTAAACATGCCCAACAACTCCAAAATTCCACTTCTATCAACTCAAAAGAATATGATTTATTAATAAAAAAGGACATCTAGAGAACAGGTTCACATAAATATTTTGAACTGAAGAATAAACATAGGGGACATGCTCTCCTAGATATCAAAATGAAAAGTTATTAAAACATTGTCATATTGAAGCAGTTATAAACAAATTAACCAATAAAAGGGAAGAAAGTTCAGAAATAGTTAAGGACAAATGTTTTTATAGTGTAGCTACCTTAAGGACATATATTTATACTATGTGGTTATATTAGGGATATATATTTATATTGCATAGTTACCTAAAGTTTCATCTCAAATCAGTGGAGAAAAATGAACTATTCAGCAAGTCGTGTTTTATCTGCCTGGATTAAAAGAAAAGATTCATACCAAATATCAAAAATAATAAATATTTTGATTTGGCTGGGTCAGTGGGAAGAGCATGTGACTCTTGATCTGGGGGTGGTGAATTTAAGCCCCATGTTGGGTGCAGAGAGTACTTAAATCAATGAAAACAATAATAATAATAAAAATAATAAAATAATATTTGGGGAGGGAGAGACTTTAAAAAACTAAAGATAAAGACAAGTTTACCAGAAAAAAATTCGTAGGAGAATACCTTTATAATTTTGAAGTGATGGGGGGGCCTGCATGCACGTGTACATGTATACCTTAAGTATACATTGTATATACATTGTATATATATATGTAAAGAAAATTTATCTCAAACTTTGAAAGAGGTAATATGATAATTAGTTGTTTTTTTAATACACGCTGAGTCAACTTGCCCTCACATTGCCTGAAACTGGGTTCACCTCTTGGTGGGTGTTAAGCCAAAAAGATACCACCACACCAAAGAATAGGAAAATGTTTTACTTGCAACAAATAAAGGAGAACACCAGGGCTATTTCCCAAATGAACAAATCTAGGGAAGTTTTAAGCTAAGGATGCATATATATTCATGAAAGGGCTTGTGCAATTGGGAATTAATCATGGAATTGAAGCAAAAGTCATGTTAAGGTGACAGACTTTAGGTCTTGGTTGATCGAAGTTATGAGGGCCAGCAAGGGTCAGAATCGTCAATTCTCTAGCTCCAGCAGGTCTGGTATTTGAGTGCTCAAAGGGATTTAAATCCTGCAAAGATAACTCAAGAATGTACCTAAGGTCAAGCTTTACTTTTAAACCAGCACAGGGAGTTTTACTACTGATTTATTGTCTCTGCTATGATTAGGCTATCTCCTGGCCTGATAGTGGCTGTTTGGTCTTACATTCTTTTGTTCTCCTAAAATCATTAACTACTGAGGTCTATTCTTCTGCCATTTCAACATATCCCAGGAAGTTCTACAAGAAATGTGCTGTGGACAGCAGTCCTGATCAAGCAGAGATCGCAAGAAGCATTTACAATGGGGATGTAAATAGACCAGGCTCTAGAATGACTTCATATGTCAAGAAAGCTATGTTTACCTTTCTTTTTCTGGAGAGCCCCCTAACTCTGGCTACACTAATGTGATACTATTGGAAAATGACACTATGTATCTGACAATAATCAACATTTGATGAAGGCACAGAAAGACAACTGGTCTATAATATTAAAAGTTAACATGTAAGGGGTGCTTTGGTGGCTCAGTTGGTTAAGCGCCTACCTTCTGCTCAGGTCATGATCCCAGGGTCCTGGAATGGAGTCCCACATTGGGATCCCTGCTCAGCAGAGAGCCTGCTTTTCCCTTTCTCTCTGACTGATGCTCTGCCTACTTGTGTTCTCTGTCAAATAAATTAAAATAAAATAAAATAAAATAAAATAAATTTTTAAAAATTTAAAAAATAAAATAAGATAAAATAAAATAAAATAAAAATTAACATGTAAAACTATAAGTTGTTAGGATACTTTCTACCTGGTATAGATGTTAAGTCCAAATGTGATAAGCCTTTTTTGCTCTGAAAAAGTTAATGACTTTTATAGCCAATTTTCAGTCTTATTTGGCCTTTCTCCTCTTACCATATAAATAAGACTCTGTTCTTCAAAAACTTCTCAAGCCAGCTCTATTCTTATCTGTTGATTCCTTCACAGTTCAGTAAAAGCTTGGCATGTGCTGGGGTGCCTGGATGACTGAGTCAGTTAAGCATCTGCCTTCAGCTCAGGTCCTGATTCCAGGGTTCTGGGATCCAGTCCCGTGTTGGGCTTCCTGTTCAACAGGGAGTCTGCTTGCCCCTCTGGCCCCACACTTGTGCTCTTTCTCTCTCAAATAAATTTTAAAAAAAGAAAGAAAGAAAAAACTTTGCATGTACTAACTTACTTATCTAACTTAGATAGTTAGATTTATCTAGCAGTTTAGATTTGTCTAAGAATTTTGCCTTTCAATATAATTGTGTATTCATAGACAAGGCTCTGGAAGGAACATACAAAAGAAAATTGGACAGTGGTTTTAGTTCTGGAGATGCAAGTAGGAAATTGAATTGTTACATTTCTTTTGTATTTAAAATGTCCCTTAATTGAGAAACACAAAAAGGTTGTTATGTCACTAAAAAGGAGGTATAAGCAAAGAAAGCAGAATGTTTCCATGAGCTCTCTTCACTAGAGAAATGATTTAGCAAACTACGGTATTTTTTTCCTTGGGAAAATATTCAATCCTTAAAATTATTTTGGGAAGATTATATTAAAAAAGATTATATTTAAATATTTTTAAAATTTATTTTTTATTTGATTTTCAAAGATTTTATTTATTTATTTGAGGGAGAGTGCAAGAAACAGCACAAGTGGGGAAGAGGGACAGAAGGAGAAGAAGAAGCAGAGTCCTCACAGAGCAGGGAGCCTGATGTGGGGCTCAATTTCAAGACCCCTGGATCATGAACTGAGCTGAAGACAGATGCTTTACCAACCGAGCCACCCAGGTGACCCTAAAGATTTTATTTTTAAGCAATCTCTATACCCAATATGGGGCTCAAAGTTATATGTAAGGATCTATTTAGCCGGAGTGACTCCATTTTGTCCAAGCTGCCATCTTGTTGTTTATGTCCAAACAAGAGCTGACTCAGACAGTGGGTTCCCTGAACAATGGGGATGTAAATTATCAACACTTAGGACGAGGTGGGAGCGCCCAAATGCCCTTAACCTCCTAGACGTCCAAACAAGGGCAAGTCAGATCAGGTGGGAATGCCTAAACAGTTAATCCTCATAACCTCCCGGACCCTGACCAATGGAGATCCCCTGGTAAACCACTCTGTGTTTAAATTGTAAAGAGGATGGGGCGCCTGGGTGGCTCAGTTGGTTGAGCGACTGCCTTCGGCTCAGGTCATGGTCCCGGGAGACCTGGGATCGAGTCCCACATCGGGCTTCCTTGCTCGGCGGGAGGCCTGCTTCTCCCTCTCTCACTCCCCCTGCTTGTGCTCCCTCTCTGGCTGTGTTTCTCTGTCAAATAAATAAAATCTTTAAAAAATAATTAATTGTAAAGAGGATTATGAACTTAACAGTTTAAATGTATTCATCATTACAGCAGAGTGAAAGAATTAACTCTAGTCAGCTGCATGATTGTAGTCAGCTGATGGGGTGTGGTTTTACCCTTAGAAAGCTAGCTTGTAAGACTAGGTCTCTTTAGAGAGACCCTGGCCCAGGTGAGTATAATTCTCGATGCTTGGCATGAAATAAAGCTTTGCTTGACCTTCACTTTTGTATCAGCCTCGTTCCTTTGACCACAGACCCTAACATTACACACTGTAGGTACTGAGCCAATATTTTATTTTTCAGTATTTTCCTCATTGCCTAATGAGCACATTACTTTAATAATGAGGAAACATTGATATAAACAAAACATAGCATGTCTCGGCATGCCATGACTTTTCTTTGAGAATGTGTGACGCAATAGTTTGGCCTTCTGTGACTTTTACAAAAACTTATAGTTTGTGTTCCCTCCCACAACTAAGAATTTTACCTTATATAATGGATATTTGATAGGGGACTTTTTTCTTTTTTAAAGGAGTGCAAGTTAACACTTTAAACTGATTGAATTAAAGTCTTGCAAGTTTTGACTAAGAAGACATTTCTGTGTTGTTAATCAAAGGAACTTCTTCAGATAGTTTATCTATTTGGAAAATATTTTTTTAATAGACATGGAGAGGGAAAAACCTCTACCTTATTAGGTTTAATATCAGGGCATATGCAAATCAAGTAACAACAGGAGAAAAGACACTCTTTTTTTCTCTTTTTAATGTGTATAGGAGTTCACAGAAAAGAAGTGAAACTCAGAGAAGCAGAACTTATATACTCTTTTAACAAAAGAAAGGGAGTTTGAGCTTCACAGGACAATAAATGGCAGACCAGTGAAACTAATGGAAGATAAGGACTATTTTAATAGTGTTTTGTTTATGCAAACTCATTCTGGTGATGGTTCCTTGGCTTGGACAATGAGAGTCACTCTTGTCTCTCTGGTGGTGGTGGTTGGGGCTGAGTGTGTGATTCTTAATGTCTTCAGCACAAAAATAATCTTTATGCTTTCAGTACCTGGGTGGCTCAGTTGGTTAGGCATCTGCCTTTGGCTCAGGTCATGGTCCTGTGGTCCTGGGATGGAGCCCCATGTGGGGTTCCCTATTCAGCTGGGAGCCTACTTTTCCCTCTCCCTCTATCACTCCCCCAACTTGTGCTTTCTCTCTCTCAAATAAATAAATAAAACCTAAAAAAAAAAAAAAAAATTCTTATACCAAAGTCACATATTTTGGGAAGGCATATTTAGATTCCTTTCAAACAAAAAAGAATAAAGTCAAAGTGCCTATGGGTAAAAATTCACCATTCTATGTAGAGAATTCATTGCTGTGCTAATTTTATGCTTTTGGGAGAGGAAGAAAGCCACTACAGTTATGAGCAAAAACTTTTTTTGTATGTTAAGTTTATTAATTATTTATTTGTTTAAGCAATCTCGATACCCAACATGGGGCTCAAACTCATGACCCAGAGATCAAGAGTCCCATGGTCTTCTGACTGAGCCAGCCAGGTATCCCTGAGCAAAAATTCTTGATTGCTTGGCTTTTCATATTCTAGCAGTGTGCCCTTCAGCAAAATTATTAATCTCAAATTCTTCACCTGTAGAAGATTATTGTGGTAAAAATTAAGCAAGATAAGGCTAATTAGCCAAATGTCTGGCACACAGTAAACAATACATGCTACAGATATCATTTTATGTTTCTCTTTAGAAGATGTTTGTTTCATAAGGACACTTAATCCCTGTATCAGGCAGTGTTAGATTTAAGAAACAGAAACACTATCAATAATAGAATAAGGAGTTTCTTGTAAGCATTAGAACTTAGAAGATTGTGGTAGCTCGTTAAGAAGGCTGTTGTTAAGAGCCTGATGTCATGTGGGCTGGCAATCAGGGGAGCTGGGTATAAAGTAGGAAAGGAAAGAACTGGATTCAATAAGCAGAAACTAGAGACCACAAGGAAAAGGTAGAAGCTGGTGCCCTTCATCATTGGACTACCCACACACGTGGTCCAGGATTAGGAAAAGCTAAAGGAAGGAATATGGTATGTGCTTGAGGAACTATGAACTGGGTATTACCGTTTACTACTAGGTGAGCTAGGACATCAGCAAAACATGTGCTTTTTACCACAATGCCTGGCAGCCTATACTGACTTTTAATATGAAGAAAATGGGGGCGCCTGGGTGGCTCAGTTGGTTAAGCAACTGCCTTGGGCTCAGGTCATGATCCCGGAGACCTGGGATGGAGTCCCACATCAGGCTCCCTGCTCAGTGGGAAGCCTGCTTCTCCCTCTCTCACTCCCCCTGCTTGTGTTCCCTCTCTCTCACTGTGTTTCCCTCTGTCAAATAAATAAAATCTTTAAAAAAAAAATAATATGAAGAAAATGACAACGGCTTCACTTAAGCCTTCTAAAATGTTCCTATTTGTCCTGTGGCCAACTGTAGCTCAGAATCATGCAGGTAAATTCTGGGAAAGTTAGTTTGAAAGTTAGGTAAGTTGATGTAGTACAAATTCATTGTACTGCTTCTATTGCTTGTAATCCTGCCTACTTCAGTCTGAAACTGAAAACTTAGAGGAAAAAACACACTGTACCATTCAGATATTTTAAGCCTAGCTCTTTTATTTTGAAACTTGGAGACTTCTTTTTTTTTTTTTTTAAAGATTTTATTTATTTATTTGACAGAGAGAAACACAGCTATAGGGGGAACACAAGCAGGGGGAGTGAGAGAGGGAGAAGCAGGCTTCCCACTGAGCAGGGAGCCTGATGTGGGGCTTGATCCTGGGTCTCCAGGATCACCACCTGAGCTGAAGGCAGTCGCTTAACCAACTGAGCCACCCAGGCGCCCCGAAACTTGGAGACTTCTAATAAGAAAAATTCACTTTCATGGGACGCCTGGTTGGTTAAGCATCTGCTTTTGGCTCAGGTCACCATCCCAGGGTCCTGGGATTGAGTGCTGCATTGAGCTCCTTGCTCAGAGAGGAGTCTGCTTCTCCCTCTGCCTACCGCTCCCCCTGCTTGTGTGCTCACTTTCTCTCTGACAAATAAATAAATGAAATCTTTACATTTTTTAATTCACTTTCTGTATTCTATTTTTTTAAAGATTTTATTTATTTATTTGACAGAGAGAGATCGCAAGTAGGCAGAGAGGCAGGCAGAGAAAGAGAGGGAAGCAGGCTCCCCACCGAGCAGAGAGCCTGACGCGGGCCTCGATGCCAGGACCCTGAGATCATGACCTGAGCTGAAGGCAGAGGCTTTAACCCTCTGAGCCACCCAGGTGCCCCTGTATTCTATTTGATGAATTTATAGTTAAGAAAACAAGTATCATTTACTTCACAATGTATAATTTCAAGTGAATCATGTATCACAGAATATAGAAATTTATTTAGCAAAGGGCTATCAAACTGTTATGGAGCAGTGGCCTCTAGGAAAGGGTTGGGTCCAAGGACATCCGAGAGGGTTCTAACAGCATGTCTAGCATGATAGCCTTCTTGTTTGGTCTGCAAATAGTGCCCATCTACAGGGGAATTTAATTAATTAATTAATTATTAATTATTTTAAAGATTTTTATTTATTTATTAGAGAGAGAGAGAGAGCAGTAGTCGGGGGAGAGTCACAGGGAATGAGAGACACAGGCTCCCCACTGAGCATGGATCGCAATGCAGGCCTCAATCCCAGGACCCTGAGATCATAACCTGAGCTGAAGTCAAATGCTTAATGAGCCACCCAGGTACCCCTACAGAAGGTTTTAGATATGGATCATCTAAAAAAGTTTCTTGGAGCTAGTTACCATTCTCAAATAATCCCACAATAGTTAAGAGGTTTGACTTCTTTTCAATGAGGAAGAACTTTGGTGAGTTCTAGAGTATCCCTGCAATGAATAAATAGGTACAGGGGAGAGGAGATGATTTTATTGTGGGAGAGCAAAGTTCTCGTCTCATGGAGTCAAAGAAAGAATTTCATGGACAAAGGAGAATGGGCAAAGCAATAAAGTTTATTAAGGAAGGATACAGAAAAAAGCTCTCATTCCTGAGAGGGGTCCCTACAGGGTTGCCAGTGAGGGCTTTTAGAGATGGTCTTTTATAGAAAGCTAACCAGGAAACTTAAATCTTTTTAACATCTCTATCAATAGCACCATTGAGAAAGGACTAGTGATAACACCTTCAATGGATTACTTCCTTTTTAGGGTCCACAAATTCTTGTTATAACAGCTATTTGTGACCAACCAAGACCCCACCTCTGACAACTAGGACTGGATGGTCTGGTTTGTTCTCTTATCTCTGGTTTCCTTTCATCTCCCACATTTTGAATTTTGTGAGCCTGATCCCATGGCTCCCTACCTACCTCTCCCTAGCTAGCCCCATTTGTCCCTTACTCAAGCCAATCTAGAAACAGAAAAATGCTAGCTATTTTCAGTTAAGAATAAAGTCTGAGCAGATTTCAGAGACCATGAGGTTAAGTGTAGGTAATAAGGCCAAGTCACCAGACTGTGGCAGCTGCTGTCATCACACCCAAATGAGGTGGGTAGCCTTTTCCAATGGGATCAAATAAGGGGACATAATCAGTGGATCTCTGATGTCCATTATGCTTTTGTTATGACCCATAGAGTTTTTCCTGATATTTTTTTATACACAAGTAGAAAGAAAGGGTTGTGACAATTAGGAAACCCAAGGGTGGTGAGTCTATATGGGGCAATGACCTAGGTGTGTAGGAGCCAAGGGCCAGCTATCCTAAAATGGGCCTCTTTGGCATGAAGATTACTTCAAGTTAAAAAGCAACCAAAACCCAGTAGATTCAGAAAAAGCTTTTTACCTCCCTCTCAACTATCTAAAAAGAATTTAGACCAGTTGCTCCAGGAAAAGAGCTAATCAGCACCACATTTGGAGAGGACATAGGTATGATAGACAGGGAGGAACCTAGCAAGGTTGGGTTGAGCCGAGTCCTCTATGTCTCATCATTTCTGAGTGATCCAGCAAACATTTGTTTACCAAACATTCACTTTCTTCCATCTTCCTATGAATTGCATGCATTCCTTCCCTATGAAATCCAGACCCCTAACCTCTTCTCCTTAGTTCAGAACAACATGTATACCTCATTTTTGCCTGACTCTCTGTGGAATTTCCATATCCATGTGGATTCCGTGTACATACAAAAGTAAATTTGATTTTTTTCCTCGGTAATCTGTCTCATATCAATTTGAGTCTTAGTATGGCTAGAAGGAGATTGGACAGGACAGAAAATTCCTGATCACTGACATGTGTCAACTAAAGATCATATAAAGAGACAGCCAGTACCAGAAGTTAGGAATGCAATGTCTACAATATCCCAGGAGTTCAAGCACTCTTCTACATTATGCTTTGGTGATTAGCAAGGTAAAGTCATGAAGAGCTTCCACTCTGTGATAGAAAAGAAGCTCTCCATTTTGTGCAATAATGTCATGACCAAGATAACATTTCCTTCCCTTACAGAAACAATGTTTATTGGAGAATGCCAGGTATGAGAAGTCTCCAAATGAGCAGTCTCATTTGTAAAAGGGTGGCATCTTAGCAGGAGAGGTCAGTTGAAGTTTGGGTAATTTGGGGAACAGAATGTCAAGATGGGACCTTAAAAAAGGGAGGAATAAGTCTTGTGGATTGGTAATCATTGTTTGGTCAAGAGTAAAGCAGGAGATGAAGTTCTTCTCTTATTGAGTGAAAGAATGAATCTCACGGACAAAGGAGAGTGAGCAAAGTGAAAGAGTTTTGATAAGCAAAGATACAGAGGAAGCTCTCAGGAGTGAGTGGGGGTCCCCATCAGGGGTGCCAATGAGAGCTCTTATTGGCATTGTTTTGTTTAAAACTGACCAGGAAACTTGTAGCCTTCCAATTCCCATGGCATCTTTTGTTGAGCAAGGATTTTTGATAACATCTTTGGTGGTTAACTTTTCTTTTGGTCATTTTCTGTTTCCTATAGTCACAGTGTAATTATTTTTTTAAAGATTTTATTTATTTATCTGACAGAGAGAGAGATCACAAGTAGGCAGAGAGGCAGGCAGAAAGAGAGGAGGGAGCAGGCTCCCTGCTGAGCAGAGAGCCCAATGCAGGCCTCGATCCCAGGACCCTCAGATCATGACCTAAGCTGAAAGCAGAGGCTTTAATCCACTGAGCCACCCAGGGGCCCCACAACATAATTATTATCAAACATTTCAACCCTAGCAGTTGGGGCAGGGTGGTTTGATTTTTCTTCCTGATTTTTGGTTTTGTTCTGTCTCAGTGCCTGCATACCTGAAATACCCTCAGAGCTTTGTTGGGACCCTTATTCTTTCTTTCCCTAAAGTCCCATCTTTTCCCTATTCATTCTTCCCCCTGGAAGAGTATCCCTAACTTCCATTAGGGAGTTAGGACTCCATAGGGAGTAAGGACGATTACAGCTCTGACTTATTCATGCTGGAAAGAGGGGGTGTGAGGGTCTGGCAGTCAGAGTCTTGCCAGGAGCCAGCCCCAGCAACCAGTAACCTGCAGAGTCCAGAAGGGAGGGAAGGCGTCAGTGCTTTCGAATGAGGAGACCGGACTTGAAGAGTGGTGTGGGAATCTCTTGAAAACACTGTTCTCAGGCCTCTCTATTTATAGCACAGCATTACATATAAGATCAAAAAGTTTCGATTAATTTTGTGTGACAATAGTGCCCATGAAGACCCCAACTATTACACAGGATGTTTTGGTTAAAGTCTAATCTAAGGAACAATCAATTACAGACAAAGACAGATCTTAACTTTACTGATAGCCATACCTCACATGTTTTGCTCAGATGGGTTTTATCAATTATTGTCCTATCAGGACTTCCTCCCTTAAATGCAGGGAGATGAACATGCAATCATGTGGTTATGAGATTTCTTTTGTTTGAACTGAACTAGTTACAAAGCAGCTACCATACTACTATGTTTATTTTTCTCATTATCTCTATAATTATCATGTTTTAAAAGGGTAGGATGAAACTTAAGGCTTGACGTAAGCAAGCTAAAGGTAGGAGTAGAGAAAGGTTTGATATAATTGTAGGTAGAAAGAGAAAAGTGTTTTTCAGAACTATTTAAGTGAAAAGGGAGAACAAAGAAAGCAAAGCTGCATGGCGTCGATAACCGCAACTCTGCCTAACTCCCTCACTTTGAGAGAAGGTCATGGTGTTCTGTGCCTTGCAGAGGGAACCCATATGAATGAACCCATGTGAATGACCAGAATGCTTCTGGTCTATGGCAGAGTCTACCCTGGGGTTGGTCAGGAGGTCCATGGTAGGGCTCCAGGGAGATGTTGAAAGGCATGAGGTGACACAGGCATTAACAAAAACAGAGAGAAAAACACAAACCAATGATTATTTCCACCAGCAAAATAGCATCCCTGAAATAATGGTCCCATTCTCCAAGACAGTTGAGCAATTCAGAAGAGCCCTGATTTTGTCCAGTTTGGCTCGAATGTCATATATTAATTGTGAGATTTTATCAGAATTGTCAGATACATTCAAACAACACATGTATGGAAAGTCTTTACAACCCAAGTGATGTAGAAGTAGTAAGTAATCAATGGTTGCCCAATTCTCCAGAAGTCCTCTCTTAACTTGGCTCAGGTCTTGTTTTAGGGCATCTAACTCTTGGGACGTATCTTTAAGGTTATTTTTTTTTTTTTAAGATTTTATTTATTTGACAGAGACATACACAGCCAGAGAGGGAACACAAGCAGGGAGAGTGAGAGAAGGAGAAGCAGGCTTCCCACTGAGCAGGCATCCCGGTGCAGGGCTCGATCCCAGGACTCTGGGATCATGACCTGAACTGAAAGCAGAGGCTTAACCACTGAGCCACCCAGGCACCCCTCATTTAAGGTTCTAATGAATAGTCAGACAGTTTGTTTTACCTTATAGTGTAAAATTTTCCAAGTGTTGGAGTCCAACCAGGGAGAGGTAAGGCTGCTGTTTCCCCATCTGATATGAGAGCCACATTATTATTGTAATGGAGAGTGGGGTGGGGTGAGATGAGGCAACTCTTGTTGATAATGTGTCACTGGGTGTGACATGATCAATAATCCTGGTTTGCCTATGGAAAACAGCCACAACAATTGTTCAGGGATGATATAAAAGACAATACAGACACAAAAAAGATCCCATCCTCTAGGAAAGAATAAGTTACTAGTTGAGGATGGAAAGTGTAAGGTTAAGTTGTATTGAGTAGTATACTCATTACTGACTATGCATATGCATATACAGTTGGCTCTAATTATATGTTTTAGATGTATTCGGGGCCTGAACTGCAGGAAGTATTCCTCACTAAGTGGCAAGACTCTTGTTGAGTTGTAGAACTTTGGCCTGGGTGGCACCTACACCCACCAGGCTATTAAAAAGCAAGTTTTGTGAGGAGTTACCGTCAACAACACAAAACTGAGATTGATTCATAGTATTCAGAGCCATATGTATCCAAAAGTTGGATGAGGCCAACGGTCTTTGGGATCCCAAACCCAAGGGATCTGGGTTTATACTAACCATCATGGTGAGAAGCATGAAAAATAGAATTAGGACCATTACGCCTTATACCTCTAACGGCCACCTGACTTCTGCACACTCGCTTGCTAGACCCTAAGAAAGTGGAAAAACACTAGCAGCCCTCCCCTAGCCACCCTGTAACCACATGGCCCCTCTCTCCACACCTTCAGATCTGAGAAGGAGAGATAACGGCCATCTGGCTCCGGGAATGTGGCTACCTGACCATTCCCAGAGCCCCCTACCCAGCCATCTGGCTCCAGGAGTATGGCTACAAGACCACTCCTGGGCCCTGTACACAAGAGATAACGAATGACCATCTGGCGCCTTGTGGTTTGCTGGGAGGCCCAGGCCAATCGTAAGGCAATCAGCAAATTAGGGAAAATGTCAACCAATCATGTGCTTGTAACTGTGGAAATTCCCCAACTTCTCTGTGACTTGTTTGTACTTGCCTATAAAAGCTGCACTAAAAGTATGCTTGGGGCCTCTTAGCGTCACCGATAACAGGTGCGCAGAAGTCCGGGTTTGAACTCGCAAATAAACGACCCTTGCTGTTTGGCTTTGACTCTGGACTCTGGTGGTCGTCTTTGGGGGTCTCAGAAGTTGGGCATTTCAATGGGAAGAGAGCTTTTATATTAAGTATCAGGAGATCCTTTTTCTATTTTTACACAGGTGTATTCTCTTGCATGTAATAATGTATTGGAGGCCAATTGCATATGCATAGCCTGTAATGAGCCTACTACTCAAAGCATCTTTACTTTACACTTCCCATCCCTAACTGGTAACTTACACTTATCTACAGGATGGGATCTGTTTTGTCAGGAAGGGTAGAGGATGAGAATAGGTAGGGGCTATGGTAATGTGCAAGAAGGTATGATGAGGAGCAACTGTGGGGACAAGAACAGTAACAGGTGTGGAAATTTCTTAGACCATCAGTGTCTCTAACAACATTCAGTGTCACCTAGGATACCACCACTAAGAATGAATTGACCAACAACATTCAGTGTCACCTAGGATACCACCACTGAGAATGAATTGACCTAACAAAACTGAGCTGATTTCAGTCTTTAAAAACTAGTTCTCTACAGTGGTAGAATTTATCCTCCTTGACCATGAATCCGGAACAGAATAGTAGTTTCAACAAAGAATGAATTGATTAGTTATTGGCCTCTTACTTTCAGTCTCCCAAACTCAAAGCGCTTAGCATCTGAATCGCTGGGCTATTTTGTTTTTGACTGTAGAATCTTGAGGCCACCTCCTACCCTCCTTGCTTTTTGTTTTCCAAATTGGCCTTGAATTTCGTTTTCAGGTTGGTAATTCAACTCACTCAACTCACTGGATCTTTTTGACTGTTGCAATAAGCACAACAAGGAGATCGCTTTACATAAGTTGAGAAGTAAATAGTCATTGTTAATGATGGGGAAAGGATAATTTTCTGGAGTTAATGGAAATTTTTATAGCCTAAAAAGGAAATAATCTGGCAATACCTGTTATGTTAAAATTATAATTCAGGGCCCCTGGGGGGCTCAATGGATTAAAGCCTCTGCTTTCAGCTCAGGTCATGATCTCAGGGTCCTGGGATCAAGGCCCCCATCAGGCTCTCTGCAGCAGGGAGTCTGCTTCCTCCTCTCTCTGCCTGCCTGTCTGCCTCCTTGTCATCTCTCTCTGTGTGTCAAATAAAGAAATAAAATCTTAAAAAAAAAAATAAATAAGGGTGCCTTGCCTGGGTGACTCAGTTGGTTAAGCGAATGCCTTCGGCTCAGGTCATGAGCCCAGAGACCCAGGATCGAGCCCCACATCGGGCTCCCTACTCAGCGGGAAGCCTGCCTCTCCCTCTCTCACTCCCCCTGCTTGTGTTCCCTCTCTTGCTGTGTTTCTTTCTGTCAAATAAATTAAATACTTAAATAAATAAATAAATAAACAAACAAATAAATAAATAAATAAATAATAAAATAACAATTCAACCCAACAGTTCTCCCCTTGGGAATCCTTCTAATACTTATGGATTGTTCAGAAGTGGCAAAAATTGGAAACAAAATGAATTTCAATTGGATAATGATACATTTAAACTAATTATTAAAAATGACATACAAGAATTCCCATGACCTGGAAGCCAAATCAGAGAAGTGTGTATCATATGCTATTTAATAAAATGGTGACTAATATCTCTCTGATAGATAAATATTTACTAATACATGGTTGAGTGAGCATGGATAAAAGTACACATGGATGAAGGGGAATTGGTGGCTCATCCCTGTACCCAAATCATGTTTATTATTATTTAGTAAGTCTTGAAATCAGGTTGTGAAAGTCCTTCAGCTGTTTTTCAGGATGATTTCTGCTGGTCTCATTCCTCTCTATTTCCAGGCTCAAGTCTCCAATTACCTTCTTGTCAAATCCAAAGTAGATTTTCATATTTACTCTTCCTTGATATTTAACAAATAGAACACTATTTACTCACCTAGCCGATTCTTTCTTCACGTCTGTAACAACATTCTCTTGGGTTTTCCTTTTTTCTTTCTGGCTATACCTTTGTCTCTTTAAGGCTTATCCTTTTCTCTTGCCATTAAACTTGATGAGGCTTGGTCCTCATCTTATTTCTCATTTTTCATTTCACATGAAAAGTTTTACATTTTTCATTTCACATGAAAAGTTTCGCAAAAACTTTGTATCCAAAGTTTTAATAAACTTTTATAAAAGATTGAAATTTACTTCTCTCTCAGTTAAATAATTTAGCTGTTCCAGTCTGGTGGAGAATTCTTCTTTACAGATCTTTCAGTATCTGTTTTCCTTCCACTTTGTTCATTAAGCATGGCCTTGGGTAGGGGTTATAACCTGGAGTCCATTATATTATTTCTCTATTACTGCCATAATAAATTACCATAAACTGAGCTGCTTAAACAGCCAGTTACTATCTCACAGAGTTCACATCGAAGCCCATTCAGGTTGTTGGCAGAATCTACTTCCTTTTCATGTTTTCCTTTGTGGTCCCCTCCATTCAAGCCAGCAACAGTGAGTTGAGACTCTTGTGCTTTCAATCTCAGACTTCCACTTCTGCCACATCTCTCTGGCCTCCTCCCCCATCTTCCTCTTCTGCTTTTAAGGGCTCATAGGATTGTATTGGGCTGGATCCATCCAGATAATCCAGACTCATTTGCTTTCTAAGGTCAGCTGATTAGTAATCTTAGTTATCTCTGAAAAATCCCTTTTGTATGTAACTAACAACCATGGAGTAACATCAGGAGATAAAGATTACAGATGCCAAGATTCTGCTTACTCCATTCATGGATAGAATTTAGTAATACCATGAATTTGGAAGGTGAGGAAGTTTGGGACAGTGGGACAACGCACACCCCCAACATCATTTTGGCATTTGGCATGTGGACTATTTTGAGATGATGGCAATCACGACCTTGTGGGCTTAGGAGAAACTTTTGCCTCTTGCTTTATTATGTAGAAGAATCTAAATTGGAGGGTCTTTCCAGAATAAGGGTTATTAGCAAAGATAAATTTTGTCTGAGTGACCCATCTCTTTGGAAAGGCAAACATCTAATTACCAAAAATCTTCTCTTTTCTTATCCCCCTGTGAATTACATTCCTTTCCTCTGAAGTCCCAGGCCCCTACTCCATTCTCCTTAGTTTGGAATGGCACATGTACATCATTTTGCCTGTCTTTGGAATTTCCATGTCTATGTGGATTCTTCATACATATGCTATTAAATTTGATTTTCTCCAGTTAATCTGTCTCATGTCAATTTGTTTTTTAATCCAATTAGAAGGACCCTTGAAGGGGACCTTGCTCCCTTGAAGGAATACTTGTTCCCTGATAATGGCAAAACAATCAACTCTATTTTCACTAACATTTTACTGAAACGTATCATATCCTTTGTCAATTGATCAGTCAAGAAGAGGCTATGAAGCAACCAAAGTATTTATTTGAGGTCTTACGGAGTGCAACCTGGAAAACACAGAGTCCATCAAAATCCAAAGTATGTATGAACTGGGAATTTGCAAATTATGAGTAGGAATTGCAGGCCTATAAAGGCATAAACCACAAGTTAACATACTTTGTTTTGGAAGAATTATAATTGGTGCTGGCAGAGTTTCAACTGACTATCTAATACATTATCTAATACATGAATGGCTATGTAGCTAACAAGCATTAGGTTATCTTTATTTCAGTTCAAAATAGAAGGGTATGTCCCAGGAGGTGGTCCAGCAACTGACAAAAGTCAAAAGTTCATGGTGTTCTGCGAATTGAAACAGGAGATGGGCATAGGCCTTACTTCCTAATTCCTTCTAACTATATTTTGAGTGACTATTTTAGCAGTGATTAGTTCATTTTTTATCTTCTTTCATATCTTCAGTTATGAATGTTGGCAAAAAAAATCCACATAGCAGTATTAACAGTAAATTTGTCACTATAAAAATCACAGGTATTTTCATATTATTAGAGTTAATACAGATGATCTTAAAATACCATTTCAGTCCATCGGTTAAAAAAAATCACAGTTGTTATTGGATCTGCTACTAGATCTTATTTGTTAATAAAGAAATACATATTACCATGTCACAATTAGTTTTTATAATATTTTGAGAACTTTCATATTGAATTAATTTCCTTTGTAATCTTATGTCTTTTATTTTAAGCATGCAGAAACACTATTCTATGGATTCTACTAAGCTACCAAAGAGGTTTAGGGCCCCAAAAAGGAAGAGAATTCCTGTCCAAAATTTGGTTATTGCCTTTTCTTTCTTTCTTTTTTTTTTTTTTTTTTTAAGATTTTATTCATTTGACAGAGAGAAACACAGCCAGAGAGGGAACACAAGCAGGGGGAGTGAGAGAGGGAGAAGCAGGCTTCCCGCTGAGCAGGGAGCCCGATGTGGGACTCCATCCCGGGTCTCCGGGATCATGACCTGAGCTGAAGGCAGTCATTTAACCAACTGAGCCACCCAGGAGCCACCGGTTATTGCCTTTTCTACATGGCAATCCAAACAAATGAGAATGATAGAGAAATTTTGGGTTAAAGCAGTCACTTAGGCAGAAGTTGCATTCAACAATTCTGCTATATGTCATTTGGAGAGCTGAAATATGGCGATACTTAGCTGCAAGAGAGGCTTGGGGAATGTAGTCTCCACTTACGGGACCCTGTATCCAGTTAGGTATTGCTAGCAGGAAGGGGAAACAGAATATAGGGGACATTCAAGAAAAGAAAAAGAAAATCAATGACCATTTAAGTCACAACTTAAATGAATAATAGTCATCTTTTGTATACTGTTATAACTTTTTACTATAGACATGCTAATGATGTCATGCATTTTTTTGAAGATTTTTAAGGTATTTATTTATAAAATATTTTATTTATTTATTTATTTGACAGAGAGAGAGAGATCACAAGTAGACAGAGAGGCAGGCAGAGAGAGAGGAGGAAGTAGGCTCCCTGCTGAGCAGAGAGCCCAATGCGGGCCTTGATCCCAGGACTCTGAGATCATGACCTGAGCCGAAAGCAGAGGCTTTAACCCACGGAGCCACCCAGGCGCCCAATATTTATTTATTTATTAGAGAAAGAGAGCACATCCACAGGGAGTGAAGGGAAGGGCAGAAGGAGAAAAAGAATTTGAAACAGACTCCCTGTTGAACACAGAGCCTGATGTGGGGCTCAGTCTCCTGACTATGAGACCATGACCTGAGCCAGATGCTTAACCAACTGAGCCAGCCAGGTACCCCATGTCATGCACTTTTCTAAAACATGTTTTATAAATTTAGGAGTTAACAAGTCTTAAAGGCTAAGTATTATGCTTTTGAAAGATGGAGATAGTTTCTATAGTCAAATTAATTTTGAATTTTTGCTTTTCAATGTCAGGAAACATAGGGAGAGTATGTGTAATTTATGAGAGGAGAGATAGCACAGAGCAATGTAATCTTTTAGGGAAATCTTTCCTCAGCCTGAACATCTGGATAACAAGATACTTTGACACATTGTGTTGTAAGTACCTGCAAGAGAAAGCAATGTACCTGGGTGGCTCAGTCCGTAAAGCAACTGCCTTCAGCTCTGGTCATGATCTTATGGTCTGCTTCCTCCTCTACCCCTCTTCCCTGCTCATGATATTTATTTCTCTTTCTCTCTCTCTCTCTCTCTCTCTCTCTCTCACTACTCTCTCAAATAAACAATAAAATCTTAAAAAAAAAAAAAAAAACTTTTATAAAAGAAGGCAATGTAAAGTCCAGCCCTGGATTAAACATACTTTCAAGTCCTAGAGACTGTGTCTTCCCTTTGCAAGTCTCTTTGCTGGGGATCCTTCAGGGCTACTATATTGATGAATGCCAGTTGTTCTTTAGGATTTGTGGAAAGACCAAACACTTTTGGGAAGTCAGACAAGCTTTACTTATCAAAAGGAGAAAGGAGAAAGTCAGCATAAACAGACAAAGATACATGGCAGGGGGATCAGCCGCTTCATCCCAAAGATAGTCATAGCTTCCTGGGCATTAAATCTTGGTGGGCATTAATCCTCCTTCCTTAGGTGGTATAGTTGTAGAGTCTGCATCAGACTTTCTGGCAATAAAACTCCCTCTCCCTTGTGTTGATATCTCACAGCTTATATGTATGGCAGAGGCTCTGGAAAACCCCTTTTCTGAGCCAAGTGCACCACTCCATGTTCCAGGAGGTGGTCTGAGTTATGTATTACTTTACATAATGATCTCTATAATTCCATAAAGTAAGTATAGGTATCCCCTGCTTTTCACTCTTTGAAAGGTCTCCTTATGCCACTTGGCTTTTAGGAAAGACCTACATTAGTACCTTTTTTCACTAACCCAAAGAAATCTGAAGGGGGTTTTTGCTTTCATGAAAAAAAAAAGGTGGTAAGTGAAAATAGCATTCAGCGTTTATTTTACTGCGTGTACTCTGAGCAGCCAGAGTGGCATCGCCATGCTCCTTCTTTGGGAACTACACTGGATATCTCAGCATTGAGCTTCTGTAGCTTTCAGCTATTCCTGGGAGCATCTGTACTTTATCCCAATTTATTTTGTGCATCTGTTAGCAAGATGTGTCCTAAGGAAAGCCTAAAAGGAGTTGTTTTTTTGGGTAACATGTTAAAAAATGTTTCCATATAAATTAATGGTAATCGCTTCCTCACTTTACACCATTTTGGCTTATGACAGTTTTTAAAGGAATTCTTTACTTTTGGACAGCAGGAGAAACCCGCGTTTCTGTTCATTCCTCTTTTAGAGGCAGGAAAACTGAACAGAGACAGGTTAAGTGATTTTCGCAAAGTTTTATGTCTAGTGAATGGCAAAGCCAACATCCAAATGTCGGGGAGCAGAGGATCTAACCACCTCTGCCCTTTCTTATTTTTTAACACTCAGTCGTAGTCCCTTATTTACTTCTTTCTATACAAACTTTCATATAGAAAAAGTCTATATTCTTTCAGAAGTTTCCTTTGCATTAATGGATGTTCTCCCTAAGTCCAATGGCCTGAAGAAAAAAAATTATTTCCTTGGTGCGCTGTCTTTCGTATTTTTTAGAGAAAATTTGCCGACCCCATTTTTTATATCATTGGTCCTGGGATCAGCAGCAACAGCCTATCCCGGGAACTTGTTAGAAATCTACATTTTTTTTTTTTTTTTTTTTTTAGAAATCTACATTTTCAGCCCTACTTCAGCCCACTGATTTGGCAATTTTGCAGGTGGTGCTCTCTAATCCTTTTATAAGAAGTTCTCCGGACGGTTCTGATGCAAGTGAAAGGCAGAGAACTACTGATGGAGAGGATTTCTCCACCAGACAGGTGAACGTGCCTTTGCAAATCTTGCCGCTAGGGACTGGAAGGCGGGGCTGGCTACAGCCCTTCCTACACCGGTGGCGCTAGGACCCGGCGGCGCAGGCCTCAGCGCTACCGCCCACGGTTGGGGGCGGGACCAAGCTGTGCGGGGAACCTGGGCCTCGCTCCTCGACCCGCCCCGGGAGGCGGACCGAGCTGACTTAAACTCAGGGGGCTGGGAGGCCAGAGTGTTCTCCCTCCCTGCCCGCGCTCCGTTTTGCGCCGGTAGGTAAGTGTGGGGCGGGGTACCTCGCGGCCCCTCGCTCGCCTTCCCAGGTCCCCGGCGGGGTTTGGGCGCCAGAAGTGCAGGCGCCCGCGGGCTAGGGCCCGGCGCGCGGCGGCAGGCGCTTTTGTTCTGAGGTGAAGACTGAGTCGCGGGGTCGCGGGCGCTCTGGCGGCTCCGGGCCTCGGCCGGGCGGTTCCCGCGCCCGGCCGCCCGCCCCGCTCGTGGCCCTGAGGGCGGTGAGGGGCTGGCGGTGGCCAAGCGGTCGCCGAGCGGGAGCCGGAGGGCGGCGCCTCGCTGGGTGTTTTCTTTAAATTGCCTTACTCCTTGCGGTGGAGGTCGCGGGTGGAGAGAGCTAGTACGCATTTTGTTGAACTACAGGGCGGTTGTTTGGGCGGTGGGTGTGAGAAAATCTTATGTTTTTCATTATTTCCTGTCGTCGGCGTGAAAAAAAAAATCTTTGTTTTGCATTTACTGTTCTCGAGCGTTCCTTTCCTCCCCACCTCCATTATGCTGACCTTCCCGAAACAGGGTTGCTCGGCTTGTATCTCCAAGTGGCCCGCGAACGCCTCTGTTCCGCAGATGCTTTCTGTTCCTCAGCAGTAGTTAGGTCCTCGAGGCATTTTTAAATGCACAAATGCATATCGATTTTAGGTATTCTCGAGGGTGCGAATGCCCTAAGCAAATGTCCTTAGGGTCCCGAGTTCAACAGCATCCTTTAGGGGAATGGTTTCAGTGAAAACAATTTATTTGTAACACTTTAAAGAGCCTATTTTTAAAATGAGAATAGCCCGTGATGTGATTCAGCTTGGGGTGCATTTGAGTAGGCGGGTCGCTTGTTTGGGGATTTTTCTGTTTAACGTTGGCTGTAAATCGTATGTTCTGTTCAGTGTTAACATGCACGAATGTAAAGGTTTTAGTTACTTTTTTTCTCCTGTACAGAGGAGATTGGGATTCTCTTACTATTCCAGTCAGGAAAATTGCAAAGGCTAAGTAGTTTGGTTTTACTGTGTTTGGACAGTAGTGAACTTGGAGGACCCCACATCAGTTCTGGCTTAAACAGTGAATGGTGTTTTAGGTCACACCTAGTTTCTGTTTCTGTTACTTTGCACACCTAAGAAGAATATAAGTATATAAACTTTACATTATTAATAATTGCTAAATGTTTCCTGCTCTTCTAGGACCAAAGAAGTAAACACCTTGTCAAGGGGGAACACATATTCAAAGGGAAATGGGAACATAATAATAAAAGAGTAAAATTGTATCTAATAGGTAAGTATGCTACCTCCAAGTAACCTCCTTTAATTTATCTGTTAGGAAATAAAATTACTAATTAAATGAGTCAGCATTGGTTAAACATTAAGTGGTAGGACACAATGGATTTGATGACAAAGCTTGAAGAGAAATGGTATGGTTGACAAAGCACAGAGAATCCAGTTGTTAATCTTTGCAAGATAAGGAAGAGTAGATTATGGTGAGGTTACTGGTTCAAGTTACTCAGGCACAGGTCTACTTAAGATTGTTTTGTTTTTGATATTTTAAAATTTTGTTTTTATTATTTCTGGCAAGGGGCTGGGCACAACTCTAGGAGAGCCATTCTGTGAGATATCGACCTAAAAAGCTGGCATGATCATCTCCAGGGCTTCCATTTCGTAAACACCAGGTTGTGTCAGGAAATAATTTGTAGTGATTAAGTCCATGGTCTTGCAAGCGATTGTTGAGTATCAAATCTTGGCCCTACCAGTTATTATCTGTACAACCTTGGGAAAATTATTTGACCTTTTGCCTCAGTTTTCTCATCTGTAAAATGGGGGTGACGGAGCACCTACCTCATAGCATTGTTGGGATAAGTTACATGATTTTTACTCATATAACACACTTGGAATAGCTGTCGGCTATAAGTGTTAAGTGGTGAATAAATTTTGGCTGTTGTCCTGTTAGAGGAAAGGTACTTCATAGCCTAAGACAACATTATGTCTTATAGGAAATTTAGTTTGCTGATTTAAGCTCTAAGTTTATCAATTCCAAGTCGGTTTACCAGCTTTGTGTTGATTAAATCCTTCACTGTAGACTCTGCTGTAGGTCCAATTTTTCTAGGGAAGTACCAGACACAGCTCTAGTTTTTACCAACAGCCTTAATTTGAAATCAGGAATGCTGCCATTCAAGTCTTTATCTAGGGCAGATTTGCCCAAAAGCCCTGTTTTTCCACATTATTGTATGATGTACAGGAATCTCTTCCCGTTTACATTATCCATTTCTTACACAAATAAGAGTGTAGATGTATAGGGAATTGATCACTTTAAAAAGGTACTTATAGGGGCACCTGGGTGGCTCAGTTGGTTGAGCGACTGCCTTCTGTTCAGGTCATGATCCCAGAGTTTTGGGATCGAGCCCCGCATCGGCCTCCCTGTTCAGTGGAAGGCCTGCTTCTCCCTCTCTCACTCCCCCTGCTTGTGTTCCCTCTCTAGCTGTTTCTTTCTGTCAAATAAATGAATAAAATTAAAAAAAAAAAAAAGTTTTAGGAGCGCCTGGGTGGCTCTGTCAGTTAGGCATCTTGATTTCTAGTAGAGTCATGGTCTCAGGGTCTTGGGATTGAGCTCCATGTCTGGCTCTGCCCCATGCTAGTATGGGGGAGGGGGTCCTCTACTTGTCTGCCTTCCCCTGCCCCCTCTCCTGCATGTACCTGTGCGCTCTCTCTCTCAAGTAAATAATAAAATCTTGAAAAATAAAGTATTTATAAAGGTGAATTTCCAGGTCGTGTGTGTGTTTGTAAGGAGGCATTCTCCACCTTTCTGCCCCACCCCCTCCATGTAAGGCATACTCTGAAACAGTCATGGAAAGCGTTCAATTTGAGATAAAGAGACTAACAGTTTACCAACTCTGTTTCCAGAAATCCAAGTTAAAATTTGCTTTGTAATAAGCCTTGTAAAGAAGGAAGTAATCTTGTGGACTTTGAGGAATTCTAGATGCTTTCTTGGGAGGCAGCATTGTATTGTGTATATACTTGGGATCTTACATGTGTTGGTAAATTGAAGGGCAAAGTTGGAGGCTGGCCTATTAAGGTAAATGTCTCAAGTGAGGCATTTGCTTATAGTTGTAATGACTACAAAGATTTAATGACAATCACTAAGATTCTCTTGAGATATATTAAATTACAAGACTTTCTTTGTAAGTAAAATCTTTATGGTTAAGGTTATAGGAAATACTGTCCACCTTATGTTTTAAGAAACAATTCATAAGCAAGTTATTTTTTTTAAGCCCCAAAAGGTAATTTATTGGATCATATCATTTAGAAGTTCAAGTAGCTCCATCTTCGGCTGGATCTAGCATCTGAATCTAAGGAAAGAAAGTTTTTGAAGACTTTTGAGACACTCCATCTTTGAGCTCTGCTGTCTCCAGCATTGACTTCATTTTCAGACACACCTCCATTCAGTGAGTGGCTGCAGCATCTCCAGGTATATATCCAAACAGCTTCACCTTGGACATGCCTTGTGTATGATTGCTTTACCAAAAGTGTATAATTAATATCATTGGCTTTCATTCTGTCATGTGCCTGTTTGTGCTAATAACAGGGAAATGCTGTGTTTGGTTTTTTAACTGTAGTTCGGGAATATGACTTATATACCATATTCATTAATTTAGTTTGTCTGTTTACAGAGTACAGTGATTTACATTATATTCACATGGTTTGCAACTGTCATAGCAATAGATTTTAGAACAATTTCTTGACCCCACCCACCCAATCTCCATGCTCATTAATGGTGTTGACTCAGATGGTGAGTCTGTAACAACCAAAAGTGTTTCTTAGGCATCTTTAGTACTACAATCTGGGAGGAACAGATTTGACTGAAATCCAAAGTGTGCTCCCACGGATGGGGAGTACAGGGTTATAGAGGCAGAAACCACAAGGTTACATAACTTGTTTTGGAAGAATGATTGGTGCTACCAGAGTTTAAACTAACTATAATAGATGACTGACTGTTTGGTTAACAGGCATTAACATTCTCTCTGTTTCAGTCCAGAGTAGGAGGATGTGTTCCATGAGGTGGTCTAGTTGCAATTGACAAAAGTCAAAAGTTCATGGTGTTCCAAAAATTGAAACAAGACAAGCACAGGCTCTATTTCCTCAATATCCTTCTAACTCTATTTACAGTGACTCTTTGTAATGCTTACTCTATTTTGGAATCTCATTTCACAAATCACTCCCTACTTTCTCCAACCCAGCCCCAACCCAAGCATTCCCAGGCCACTGTTAATCTAGTTTCTGTCTCCAGGTTTGTGTGTTCTGCACATTTCTTATAGATCAATTAATAATATGTGATCTTTTGTGACTTTTCTCTCACCTCACATGTTTTCAAGGTTTATCCATGTTGAATCACATATGTACGTCACTGCTTTTTATTGCCAAATAATAGTCCATTGTATGGATATGCCACATTTTGTTTATCCTTTCATCAGTTAACAGACATTTGGCTACTGTAAATAATACTGCTTTGAGCATTCATGTGCAAGTGTTTGGTAGACATTTTTAATTCTCTTGGGTATATACATAGGAGCAGAATTGCAGCTTCAAATGATAACTATATTTGATCTTTTGAGAAAGTGCCGGAGTGGGGCACCTGGGTGGCTCTGTTAAGCATCTTCCTTTGGCTCAGGTCATGATCCCAGAGTCCTGGGATTGAACCCCACATTGGGCTCCCTACTCAGTGGAAAGCCTGCTTCTTTATCTCCCACTCCCCCGCTTGTGTCTGTCTCTGTCAAATAAATAAAATCTTAAAAAAAAACCTGCCAGAGTGTTCTTCAAAGTAGTTGAACCATTTATATTCTCAATAGCAGTGATTAAAAGTTCCAGTGTGTCCATATCCATAGTAAACACTTGTGTTTTCGTGGTATGGCACTGTTCTTGATTGGATTATGATGTTGAACATGTTTTTATATGCATAGTTGCTCTTTGTAGCACTTTGGAGAAATTGTCTATTCAGAATGTTTGTTGACTTTCAATTTGAGTTATCTTTGTATTGTTGAGTCATAAGAGTTCATTTATTTGACAGAGAGAGAGAGATCACAAATAGGCAGAGAGGCAGGCAGAGAAAGGGGGAAGCAGTCTCCCTGCTGATCAAGACCTGAGCTTAAGGCAGAGGCTTAACCCTCTGAGCCACCCAGGCGCCCCTTTTCTTTTTTTAATAAAACATTTTTTTAGTAATCTCTGCACTGAATGTGGGGCTTGAACTCAAAACCCCAAGATTGAGTTGCTAGCCAAGTGCTCCAGTATTTTGATGGTTTTATCTTTTTATATATATTTTTTAAATTATGACACCTTCTTCCTTCCCTCCTTCCTTCCTTCCTTCCTTCCTTCCTTCCTTCCTTTCTTTTTTAATAAACTCCATGCCCAACTTCGGGCTTGAACTCGCCACTCCAAGATGAAATCTCATGCTCCACTGACCCAGCCAGCCAGGCGACCCTGGTCTTTAATTTCTTGTAACAATATTTTATAAAGTATAAATTTTTCATTTTTGTTGCATTTATTCCAAAGTGTGTGATCCTTTTTAATGATACTGTAATGGATTGTTTTCTAGAGTAAGTGTTACTTAGAAATACATTTGGGTTTTGTATATTGAGCTTGTACTAGGCAACCTCCTAGTTAAACTAGTTTTTTACTTATGTTAGTTTTTTTAGTGGATTCCTTACAGTTTTCTATATACGAGATGATGTCATCTTCAATTAGAGATAGTTTTACTTTATTTTCAGTCAGATGTCATTTTTTTTTTTTTTTTTTTTTTTTTTTTTTTTTTTTTTTTTTTTTTTTTTTTTTTTTTTTTTTTTTTTTTTTTTTTTTTTTTTTTTTTTTTTTTTTTTTTTTTTTTTTTTTTAGTTTAACTTCCTTGGTTTTTTGCTTAACCCTCTAGTACAGTATTGAACAAAAGAGCAAGAACAGACATCTCTGTTTTATTCCTGATCTGTTACAGTTTTTCACTGTTTATTATGGAGTAACCTATGGGTTTTTTTGTAGATACCTTTCATCAAAGCAAAGGAATTCCCTTCTGTTTCTATTTTATTTTTATCATGGAAAGGTGTTGGATTTGAAGGTGCTTTTAATTTTTTTTTTTTTAAGATTTTATTTATTTATTTGACAGAGAGATTACAAGTAGGAAGACAGAGAGGCAGGCAGAGAGAGAGGAGGAAGCAGGCTCCCCACTGAGCAGTGAGCCCGATGTGGGCCTCAATCCCAGGACCCTGAGTTTATGACCTGAGCGGAAGGCTTGAGCCCGATGTGGGCCTCAATCCCAGGACCCTGAGATTATCACCTGAGCGGAAGGCAGAAGTTTGAACCCACCGAGCCACCCGGGCGCCCTGTTGTATAATTATTTTTATATGCTACTGTATTTGGTTTGCTAGTATTTTGTTGGGATTTTATTGCATCTGTATTCATAAGAGATGGGTCTGCAGTTTTATTGTGATCTCTTTTATGGTTTTGCTATTAGGGAGTATTGGCCTCATAGAATTAGCTTGGGCAGAATTCCCTTCTCTTTTGCGTTTTAGAAAAGTTTGTAGACTTGGTTTCTAATATTTAAATTTTTGGTATGATTCACCAGAAAGCTGTCTGGGACTAACTCTTTTTGGGTAATTTTCTGGTAACTATTTCAATCTCCTTATAGGCCTATTTAGATTACAGGAAATCTTGAGTCAGTTTTGGTGTGTCTTTAGGGGTCTTTTGGGTTGTACACTCAATTCTACTTTGTGGGGGAAGGTTCCCCCCTACATCAGCAACAAGCAGTTTTCTGGGAATATGAAGTGCGTATCCTACAGTTCAACACATTTCTGACCTCGAAGTAACCTCAGATTCTGTAGGTTGAGGGTTCAGGCCCACAATGCTGTCGTCACCCCCATTTAAGGTACTGGTTGCAAGCCCAGGTTGTCCCTTGTGCTTCTGACCAACAGGCTATAGATTGTAGGTTTCTGTGACCCTCCTTGGACTTCAGAAACCAGTGGCAAGTCCAGATTGCAGTGGCAAGTCCAGATTGTACTTTTGACTAACTGGCTATATAGATCAGAAGTTTCCACAAACCCTTCCATGGAGTCTGCTGGAGAGGCTCACAGAACTCAGAATCATTTTACTTACTAGGTTACTGGTTTATTGCAAAGGATTTTAAAAGGTATGAATCAGTGGTCATAGAAGAAATGCATAGGATGAGGTATGTGGGAAGGAGAGTGGAACTTATATGCCTCCTCTGAGCATGCCACTCTCCCCAAATCTTCATGTGTTCACAAACCTAGAAGCCCTCTGAGTCCTGTGTTTTGAGTTTTTATAGAGGCTTCATTACATAGTCCTGATTGATTAAAAACATTGGCCATTGATTCAGCCTCCCATCTCCTTCTCTGGAGGTAGGGGGGTGGGACTGAAACTTCCAACCTCCTACTAACCACATGACTAGTTCTCTTGGCCAGCAGCCCCCATCTTTTGTACAGTCTGAAAATTACATAAGCAGAGGCACCTTCCTTCATCACATCACTTTGGAAAACCTAAGGATTTTAGGAACTCTGTGCCAGAAATGGGACAAAGATCAAATACATATTTCTTTATAAAAATCAATATCATAGGGGGTTTGTTCTTTTATCCAAATTATCAAATTTATTGGCATACAGTAGCTCATAGTACTCTCTTAATCTTCAGTGAAGAGTTGATAGTAATGTCTCTTTCCTCATTTTAGAAATTTGAGACTTTTTGGTCAGTTTAGGTAAAAGTTTATCAATTTTGTTGATATTCTCAAAGACCCAAGTTTTGTTCATTTTCTCTATTTTTGTATTCTCGTGGCTTGTTTATGATAGCAGAAGACACAATATATGACCAACAGAGAGAAAAGAGAGAAGGCACAGGCAAAATCCATGGAGGTGAGGTGTTTCTTCCACGAGTTCTCCTTCCACAAGTACTGCTTGGGTATGCCATCTCTGCAGCTGTAGATGGCAGGGACAGATGGTCTCTGGAAGCATTTATGTACATTAGAACTTCTTTGGGACCCCAAAGAGTGTTTGTTTATGTAGGTTATATCATACCTGCTCTGCCTTCAATTTTTGCCATATACTGTTTTAGGTGTGGTGGTTGAGGGTGTTTATTGGATGTATGAAGTAGGTCACTGCTTCATTATAGTGTTGAAGGTTCACTGCCACAGCTTCTGTTGGTTTTTACATTTTCCTTCCATGTGACCGTGTTCTTGAACAAAGTGTAATGGCTAGGATGGCTTAGAGCGTAGTATTGATCCATTCACAATTGAGTGATTGTCATGCCTTCTCTCCTGCAAAACTTGTATAGGTTCTCTATGCTAGAAGGATGACAGTAGGTCCAGTGGATCAGGGTTAGGGAAGTAGGCAGAAACTAGTAATCTAATTTACCCCAGGCTGTTGCTACCTACCACCCTGAGTAAATATACTGCTTGCAGTGGAAGATCTTAATCTAGGGACTCTTAAAACTCTGAACAGCTGCTGATTTTAGGAGTGAATGTCCTTTGGGTCAAGGCTTGTATAACTTACCTTTTTTTTTTTTTTTTTTTTTTTTTTAAGATTTTATTTAAGGATGTCTGGGTGGCTCAGTTGGTTAGGCGACTGCCTTCGGCTCAGGTCATGATCCCGGAGACCCGGGATCGAGTCCCACATCGGACTCCCTGTTCGGCGAGAGGCCTGCTTCTCCCTCTCTCACACCTCCTGCTTGTGTTCCCTCTCTGGCTGTGTTTCTCTTTGTCAAATAAATAAAATCTTTAAAAAATTAAAATAAAACATAAAAAAAAAGTTGCTATATTTTTGAAGTACTAAAAGGCTTGCAGATGAAATCATGTGATGTTTACAGTTGACACATCTGAAGGGAAGGGTGGGAACATTTCCCCCCTCTAGAATCTTTAAATCTTTAAATCTTTAAAAAAAAAAAAAAAAAAAAGATTTTATTTATTTGACAGAGAGAAATATAGCCAGAGAGGGAACACAAACAGGGGGTGTGAGAGAGGGAGAAGCAGGCCTCCCGCCGAACAGGGAGCCCGATGTGGGACTCGATCCCGGGTCTCCGGGATCATGACCTGAGCCGAAGGCAGTCGCCTAACCAACTGAGCCACCCAGGCGCCCCTATACCTTACCTTTTTAGTGGTGATTTCCATTGGTTTCCTGATAAGGGAAAGTAGAGTTATCTTGTATGTATTTTCTGTACTACAGTTACAGCTCTGGATTTAAATGGATATGTTATCCCGTGCCTGACCCTGCTAACAAAGTAGGTTCTGTCCTACCAGTCTTTTCTGGTACTTCAGGTCCTCATGCATCACTAATCTAAACCTTCAGTTTTATAAAATCTGAATCTTAACTCCATGCCAACAGAATGCCTCTGTTAAAGTTCTTGTAACCCTCTAAACTAAACCTGGGACAACCAGAGTAGACAGTAGAAAATGGCTTACAATGGCAGAGATAATTCATACTGTTTGAAAGTTTTCAGATTTTTCTTTGGGGGCAATTCAGCCTGCTTTTATGGCACCTGTTTAGTTCTGTTCAAAGAGTTTGCCCACCTCAAGAGGTACAGAATTGACTCACTCCTGTTATAGTAGCAATATTTATCTTCTTAATATGGTTTGTACTCAAACAGCATTTTACATCTTAAGTCGCTTATACTTGCCTGGCAAACTACTTGTGTACTTGAGGCACTTCTCAGGGATTTCTATAGGTATTTGAAACCACTACCTCTCTAATGAATCCTGTTTCCTTTCTTACCTAGAATACTCTAAAATGAGTTACTAGGGGCGTCTGGGTGGCTCAGTGGGTTAAGCCTCATGATCTCAGGGTCCTGGGATGAAGGCCCACATTAGGCTCTCTGCTCAGCAAGGAGCCTGCTTCCTCTCTCTGCCAGCCTCTGCCTACTTGTGATCTCTCTCTCACTGTCAAATAAATAAGAATTTAAAAATACATTAAAATGAGTTACTAGGCAGAACTCCAAGGAAGGGTAATTGACTTTTTCATGTGTACTCTGAGATCTTTAATTCCCACTCTAGGGTATAGTACAGCTATAAAAGTAGTCTGAAATTTGTCTCTGACCTCTGCTCTAGAGACAAAAGAAAGTAGCATAAACTTCCTAGCCCGAATGATAGATGCATCGCTCTGAACTACTGACTGGCCAGTTTTGATGGGATATATGTGATTGCCAACACCCCATGCTATACTCAGCAAAAGTAGAGCAGCTTATTTCCTACTCTCCTGTTCTTCCAGGGAGAAAGCCATGTGGCTTTCATTGGTGAACCTTGATACCTAGGACATACTTCGCTGGCTTGGCTCTGTGTGGAAGCCAGGTTGTGGCCTGACCTCCACATCTGATCATCTGCCAGCAGTCAGGGTCAGGTCACTTTTTTTCAATGTTGCCTAAGAGGAAGTACAGGTAATGAGGGTATTTGACCAAGTGTCCTGTGCTTCTGAGTAAAATTTGTAGCCAGACAAAGTGGAGGGTAGAAATGTAGGAGGGCTGCTTCACCATGGTACTCTGATTACCTTTGCATTCTCATGAGCTGAATAGGCAGAGCCTACTCTCTGAACCATACCTTGGCAGGGCACCCCGCAGGTCCTCTTGGAACAAAGATTGATAAGAACCCTTGGGAGAGGGGCGCCTGGGTGGCTCAGTTGGTTAAGCGACTGCCTTCGGCTCAGGTCATGATCCGGGAGACCCGGGATCGAGCCCCACATCGGGCTCTCTGCTCGGCCGGAAGCCTGCTTCTCCCTTCTCTCACTCCTCCTGCTTGTGTTCCCTCTCTAGCTGTGTTTCTCTCTGTCAAATAAATAAATAAAATCTTTAAAAAAAAAAAAAAAAAAAGAACCCTTGGGAGAAGTGACCACGAGGATGTTTTGTTTGTTTGTTTTTGTTTTCTTTCTGCTGTCCTGGTGTCAGTTGAGCATAGTTTACCACCTCCCTTATCCTTGAGATAGAGTTGCAGGGTATAAAATAACTACGGTTGAGTTGGCTCCTCAGCAGCTTGTGTTCTCAGCCACGTTGGCATCAACCTCTAGGAATAGGAATACTGATGTTGGTTTTTCTTTTTGTGAAAGTAATAAATTGCATATGAAAATAGAGTCTTGTCTCCTTTCTGTCTCTGGCATTGTGGGACCTCACAGCTGTAATGGTGGAACTTGAAGCCCTGCTAACCTCGACACTACCGTATGGTGTCATGTATTTAAAGCATTCAGCACAGTTCTTAACGTGGAAAATTCTCAAATGTTAGCTGTTGTTTGTGGAATTGTATTATAAATAACACAGAACTTAGACGATTCTTGAAAGCCTAATTCAAGGGTTGATAGCTTCATTTCTCCCAAGACTAAGATTGCAAACGCCAGAGGTCGAATAGGTTGAGTAAATCATGATATTTTGGCATTTCAGAAAAGAGTTGGTATTTGTGGCTTTGTTAGTATTATAGAAGTATCTGTAGCTTTTTCTAATGTATATCGGTTTTTCAGTGAAAAGTACTGGCCTTCTTCAATTTAACCACATCAGCGGACACTCCAAATGAACTTTGGTTTGTGGAACATGTTAGAAGTAGAATTTAAGGGGCGCCTGGGTGGCTCAGTTGGTTAAGCGACTGCTTTGAGCTTAGGTCATGATCGTGAAGACCCGGAATCGAGTCCCACATCGGGCTTCCTGCTCGGCGGGAAGCCTGCTTCTCCCTCTTTCAGTCCCTCTGCTTGTGTTCCCTCTAGCTGTGCTTCTCTCTGTCAGATAAATAAATAAAATCTTAAAAAAAAAAAAAGAACTTAAAAAGCCATAAGGGAGAGTTCCAACTTAAAAAACCAGGATTGTTTTGTTTTGTTTTGTTTTCAGGTAGGAGAAGAATATTCTATATATTTCTTAAGAAGTTGCTATATTTTGGGGGCACCTGGGTGGCTCAGTTGGTTAAGCGACTGCCTTCAGCTCAGGTCATGATCCTGGAGACCCGGGATTGAGTCCGACATCGGGCTTCCTGATCGGCGGGAAGCCTGCTTCTCCCTCTCTCACTCCCCTCTGCTTGTGTTCCCTCTCTGGCTGTGTTTCTCCCTGTCAAATAAATAAAATCTTTAAAAAAGTAAAATAAAACATAAAAAAAAAGTTGCTATATTTTTGAAGTACTAAAAGGCTTACAGATGAAATCATGTGATGTTTACGGTTGACACATCTGAAGGGAAGGGTGGGAACTTTTACCCCCTCTAGAAGTTTAAACAGGGACTTCTTTTTAACTTGGTGTTCAGCATTTACAGATAATGTTTATTCGTTTGACAAACATTTATTGAAGCCTGCCGGACATTGTCTTGATTTGCATCTTTTGGTGTTGCTCTGAGACAGTCTTTTTTTTATGTCTTGTCATTTTAGTTATTAATAGCATTGTCTTTCACTTTAACAATGTTCCAGTTTCTTTGATAAATTAACACTCATATTTGTATATAAAAAACAATTCTTGATGTAGCTTAGTTTGTCCTATTCTTTCTTACTATTTCATCTGACCTATAGTAGGTCTGGCCATGGCAAACCATAATATAAGAGGTCCCTTTTCATAGAGTTTTGTTCATGGGTGTGTGTACTTGTGTGTTTGTGTATAAGATAGATACTGATAGTATTCCCCTAAGCTATGAGTTTTAGGTTTTGGTTTTTTTTTTTTTGCTTTCTAAATTTCTGTAATAAGGCTAAATTAAAAATAAAGGAAGCTGGGGTGCCTTGGTGGCTCAGTTGGTTTGGGTCATGATCCCGGAGAACTGGGATCAAGCCTGGCATCGGACTCCCTGCTCGGCGGGAAGCCTACTTCTCCCTCTCTTACTCCCCCTGCTTGTGTTCCCTCTCTTTGCTGTGTCTCTCTCTGTCAAATAAATAAATAAAATTTTTTAAAAAAATAAAGGAAGCTGCTAGGTTGACAATTTTTCATTTAAACCAAATTTCTTTGCATTAAGTGGAGATAGGATACTTGAAAACACAATTCACAGGTCTTAACTTTGGTGAGGTCTTTATGAAATTTTATATGAAAATCATATGCATTGTTACATATAGTCTCCTGCAGCCATTAGATTCTTTTTTCCTGTTTCACAAATTTGGATTTCATAGCTTCATAACTTCTTATACTTTGAATGTTCAGTGACTTGTTTTCTTCCAGTTTTCTCACAGAATGTAATAGTAATAGTATTATAAAATTTAAAGCCCCAAACGGTCAAACGTAAAGGTAGTTAGTTTGTCTAGGGCCCTGGGTGGCTCAGTCAGTTAAGTGGCTGACTTTGAGTCAGGTCATGATCTCAGGGTCCTGGGATAGAGAGGCTGTACTGGGCTCAGTAGGGAGTCTGCGTAAGGATTCTCTACCTTGCCCCTCTCCCTGCGTGTGTGCATGCTGTCTCTCTCTCTCTCAAATCTTAAAAGAATAAAAAAAAGAAAGAAAAACTTTGTCTATTTCTAGGATCTAAAACATTTTTTTTAGTTAAAACTTTTAAGACTTTTTATGATGACATACAAGGAAACCTCCATGAATCTTTTCTTAAGGGTAGAGTATGTGAATTGTCTCTCACTTTCCTCAATTTGGGTCAAGACACTTTATCATCGTCAACATACAAGGGCTTTTTGCCTCCCAGTAAAGGTCGCATCAGCATATTGGTATTACCTATTCTGCAGATTGTAAAACCTGCCAGATGAGTGGGGTTAGTAGATCCAGACTTTTGTGTTAACTATATCTAGAATCATCATTCAGGGTTTGCTAATTTACCTATAGCTAGTAATAGCAAGGATGTTCCTACAGTTTGCCACAATTGAATATAAAAATCTGGTGTTTAGGTGGCTTAATGATACCTCCCATTACTGGGCTGCTTGTTGATCCTCTCACCACTTGACAAAAGTACTTGAACTCTTGTTGTCAAAGCAGAGAGAGCCTTAAACATACAAGGCAACCAATGGACAGTTATTTACTAATCCACAACTTAGGCTACTCAATTTGTTTTAATCCCTACTAGAAATAAATGTGAGTGTGTGTACTTATCTTCCTTTCCCGATTTTTCTGCCAGTTCTATTATGAAAATATGGAATTGAAGTTTTCAACTCTTGGTGAATTGCCTACTTCTCTCTTGTTTGTGTTTTTACTTTTTTTACTTTAATGCTCTTTTAGGTGTTTTTTGTTTTTGTTTTTAAGATTTTATTTATTTATTTGACAGAGATCACAAGTAGGCAGAGAGGCAGGCAGAGAGAGAGGAGGAAGTAGGCTCCCCGCTAAGGAGAGCCTCGGGTGGGCCTCAATCCCAGGACCCTGAGATCATGACCTGAGCTGAAAAGCAGAGGCTTTAACCTACTGAGTCACTCAGGCGCCCTCTTTTAGGTGTTTTTAATTGTTTTTCTTTTTGTTGGATTAACCCTTTTATCGTTGTAAAATACTTTCTATCTCTAGTAAGATTTGTTTATTTTGTCGGATAATTAGCACAGACCTTCCACAGTTCTTAGCTACTGTGTTTGCATGATACAATACCTTTTTATTCATTTACTTTCATTCTATTTATATCTTTGGATCTAAAGTGTGCCTGTTAGAGACAGCATTTAGTTAGATAGGTTGTTTTTTCTTAATCTAGTTTGACATTCTCTGTCTTTTGTAATCCATTCACATTTAATGTTACTGATACAGTGGGATTTACATCTATTTATACTTTTGTTTTGTAGGTATTGTGTTGTGTCTTTTTTCCTCCCTTAGTATTTTCTTTTACATTATGTGAATATTTTCTAGTGTATATTTTAATATCCCTAATTTCTTTTCCACTATATATTTTGTGGAAGCACAAATTACTTTTAAAAATCATTCTTGGGGCGCCTGGGTGGCTCAGTTGGTTGGGCAACTGCCTTCGGCTCAGGTCATGATCCGCTGTGTTTCTCTCTGTCAAATAAATAAATAAAATCTAAAAAAAAAAAAATGATTTTTATCTATACCTTTAACGTTAAACATTTAAAACCTGATGACTTATGCTTGTGATTTTAAACCGGACTAAAAGACCGTTACTGGTATAGAGGTAGAGAGGTGAAGAATATGGGGCCCAGAATTCTGTCGATCCTAGAGTACTTGTGTTACCTGTATTAGGTTATCTGTGACCTAATCACATAGAGACAGATTGATACCAGGAGTAAAGGGAAGGAGAGTAGGATTTTATTTATTTTTATTTTTTAGATTTTATTTATTAGCATGAGCAGGGGGGAGGGACAGAGGGAGAAGGAGACTCCATGCTGAGCTCAGGGAACCTGATGGGGCTCAGTCCCAGGACCCTGAGATCATGACCTGAGCTCAAGGCAGAAACACTTAACCTGCAAAGCCACCCACGTGCCCTGGAAATAGGATTTTAAATGTGGAGATTTGGTAGGAGGAAGGTACCTCTGTTACTGGAGATGCATATTATTTACAAGGGTAGGCTTTATAGATTGATGATGGGAGGATGACAGATGATGCTGTTTTTTCTCTCTGAAATGTAAGCAACTGAGTTAGGGCAGGGGAATGTGTGTGGGTTGGAGTGGCTCAGGACCCCAGAGGAGAGGTCTTTTTTTTTTTTTTTTTTTTTTAAAGATTTTATTTATTTGACAGAGAAACACAGCCAGAGAGGGAACACAAGCAGGGGGAGTGAGAGAGGGAGAAGCAGGCTTCCCGCCGAGCAGGGAGCCCGATGTGGGACTCCGGGATCATGACCTGAGCCGAAGGCAGTTGCTTAACCAACTGAGCCACCCAGGCGCCCTGAGGAGAGGTCTGAAGATCATAGGGGGAAATTCAATAAAATGAAATAGAATTGTTGCGCAGTATTAAGTTTGATGTTTGTGTTCATGAAGCAAAATCAGTCTGCGATTTTTATTTTCTTCCCAGAAAACGTGAGCTGCTCCTGTGCCGAGAAGGAGATTCTTAAATTTAGCCATACTTAGGGTTTGTCAGGTGAGTGCCATGGCTGTCAGTGGTGAAGGGTGATGGTGGAGTGTGTGGAGTTTTTGGCAGAAAGTTCATTTTTTCAAGAGAAATGAAAATGATAGCTTATGCAAATCTTGTCTCTGGTAGTCTCCATTACACTATATTCTCAAAGGTTTAATACTTGGTGTCTAAAAGTAGAGGAAAGTCAGATGACTTTGGATTCCCTACATCTAAATAGGTAGTTCAGGGATGATTTTTTCAGGCTTCAATTTTCCTCTGTGCCAGCAAAGAAGAGAGGGAAAAAGTAACCCCAAATTACACATAAAGGTCATTTGTCTTCCTACGCATACGCTCTGTCTGTATTGGTCCTCCAGGGCTGCCCTAATATAACAGACTGGGCAGTGACTTAAACTATAAATTTGTTTCTCACAGTTTTAGTCTGGAAGTCCAAGGTAAAGGTGTTTGGATTCCCCTGAGACCTTTCGGCTTGTAGTTAGCCTCCTCTGTGTGCATATGCCTGATGTCTCTCTTACAGGGACACCAGTCCTATTGGATTCGGGCCCTAGCTTAAATGTAATTACCTCCCTGAAGGGCCTGTCTCCAAATATAGTCACATTGGGGGTTAGGGCTTCATACTAATGGATTTGGTGGTAGAATGACACAATTACTCCATAACAGCCTCCTAACCCAAGTACAAATAAGAATTAAGGGGAATTTGTTAGACATCATTAACTCTAGTAGAAGCGCCACTTTATATTATGCATCTGCCTATTCAGTCCAGTTGTATATTATTTTTTTCTCTTAAGTAAACTGCCCCCCCCCCCCCCCGACTCCAGTACACGACTCTAAGATTAGGAGTCTCATGCTCTGCTGACTGAAGCAGCCTGGCATCCCCAGTCAGTTGTTGTAATTAAGGAGCTTTCTTGGGAGAAGGCATGTGAGGAGTACACAGATCTCTCTGGGATTTGTCCTGGTTCGTTCGTTCTTTCTTTCTTTCTTCCTTTCTTTCCTTTCTTTCCTTTCTTTCCTTTCTTTCCTTTCTTTCTTGTCTTTCTTGTCTTTCTTGTCTTTCTTGTCTTTCTTGTCTTTCTTGTCTTTCTTGTCTTTCTTGTCTTTCTTGTCTTTCTTGTCTTTCTTTTCTTTCTTTTCTTTCTTTCTTTTCTTTCTTTTCTTTCTTTTTCTCTCTCTCTCTTTCTT
>PITA01007497.1:0-28095 GCA_004023965.1 Spilogale gracilis | reverse complement strand
AACCCTCAGTCTTAATCTCAAAGATCTTTAGATTGTTTTGGATTTTCTACATAACCTCTCTGCCTAGTTGGTTTTATGTTTTCCCTATTCTTAGAATTTTGCAGGATCTCCAGTAAAGTGATGAATAGAAGGGGCAATAGTTCTGTGTTGGTTGTATTGTTTTCTAAGTGTTTAAAGCTATCATGTATCATATTTAAGGAGATTTCTGTCATTGGTTTAATACTGTTTTCTTCAAGTGAATGGATGTTGAATTTTATCAATAGTTCTTGCATGTGTTGAAATGATCTTGGGATTTTAAAAATTATTGTCATGTTATTACTTTAATTTTCAAACGACACACTTTGTATTTCTGAAATAATCCCAATTTGATCATAATAGGTTATTGTTTTCATTTATCACCCCTTTGGTTTGATAACATTTTGTTTAGGATTTTTGCATTTATGTTTCTGCAAGAGATTGGCTTCTTAATTTTCTTTTTCAGGGCGCCTGGGTGGCTCAGTGGGTTAAAGCCTCTGCCTTCAGCTCAGGTCATGATCTCAGAGTCCTGGGATCGAGGCCCGCATTGGGCTCTATGCTCAGCAGGGAGCCTGCTTCCTCCTCTCTCTCTGCCTGCCTCTCTACCTATTTGTGATTTCTCTCTCTCAACTAGATAAATGAAATCTTTGAAAAAAAAAATTTTCTTTTTCATTTTTTGGATGACAGCGCCAGTGAATAAGCTCTGAAGCGTTCTCTCTTTTATCCTTTGTTATATTGGATTATTTATTTCATAAATGATAGTTCGAATACTCCAGCAAAGCCATATGGGTCTGGAATTTTCTTTGTGAAAATATACTAATTTATCTATGGCACTTCTTTATTTTATTTTATTTTATTTTTTTATTTTTTTTTTATTTTTTTTAAAGATTTTATTTATTTGACAGAGAGAAACACAGCCAGAGAGGGAACACAAGCAGGGGGAGTGAGAGAGGGAGAAGCAGGCCTCCCGCCGAGCAGAGAGCCCGATGTGGGACTCGATCCCGGGTCTCCGGGACCATGACCTGAGCCGAAGGCAGTCGCTTAACCAACTGAGCCACCCAGGCGCCCCGTATGGCACTTCTTTAAAGAGATATGGTATTCTTCCTGGTTAGGTGTATTTTTCAATGAATTTCTCTATTCCACCTATATTTGAAATGTACTGGAAAAAAAATGTTCAGGATAATGTTATTTTAAATCTCTAGGGTCTAGTGGTAACCTCTGTTTCCGGTATTACACTTTTTTAAGAAGGATTGATTGATTTTAGAGATAGAGATAGTGCATGCTAGAGGCAGAGAAAGAGAGAGAGAATCGACAAGCCGAATCTACAGCTGAGGACAAGCCTATTGTTGGCCTTAGGACCCTGAGATCATGACCTGAGCTAAAACCAAGAGTTGGCCACTTAACCAACCGAGGTGCCCACCCCACCCCCACTCCCCACCATTGCCAATATTGCACTTTTAAAATGTCATGATCAGTATTGTCAGAGGCTTACTGATTTTTATTCTTTTTAAAGAATTACCTTGTGACTTGTTGAATCTCTACATTTGTGTTCATTATTTTGTTTATTTCACTCTGTCATCATTTATTTCCTTGGGTTCACTTATTACTCTTCTTGTGATAAAAGTGGGCATGGTTTCCCAGTCTTTTATTTTGTTTTATATTAGTTAATTTTTTAACGATTTTAAGTAACCTCTACAACCCTGAGATCAGGAGTCATGTGCTTTATCAACAGGCAACCAGGCACCCATCCTACTCGTTTTTTTAAAGTATATTTATTTATGCTATGAATTATCTTCAGGTGTTACGTGAGTGTAAGAGCAAATTAAGGACTGAATTGTGCGTCCCTCTTTTCCCTGTTCATAGGTTGAAACCTTAACCCCTAATGTAACTATTTGGAGATAAGGCTTTTTGGAGGGTAATTAAGGTTAAATGACATCGTAAGGGTGGACTAGTATCCTAAGTAGAGGAAGAGGCACCAGAGCGCTTTTTCTCTCTGTGTAAGTATAAAGTACATTCCTTATTTCTCAGTTATTTGTTAATTTCCTAGTTACTTTTTTCCCTATAATATCTAGATTGATTCTACTGTAAATTAATCTGAATTATTATAATACTTTGAAAATTGAGATTTGTTTATGGCCTAGCTAGATAGTCATAATTGGTTAAGAATTCCTTGTGCTCATGGAAGGAATGTCTGCATTGGATGATCTATCAATGGTCTGATTTGGAGTGTACTATTAATATGTTTTAAGTTAAGTTTGTTTAATTTTGTTATTTTGTCTTAATTTATTATGGTGGGGCGCCTGGGTGGCTCAGTTGGTTAAGCAACTGCCTTTGGCTCAGGTCATGATCCTGGAGACCCGGGATCGAGCCCCACATCGGGCCCCCTGCTCGGCGGGAAGCCTGCTTATCCCTCTCTCACTCCCGCTGCTTGTGTTCCCTCTCTGGCTGTGTTTCTCTCTGTCAAATAAATAAAATCTTAAAAAAAAAAAAAAAAGAAAAAAAAAATCTTAAAAAAAAAAAAAGAGCCATTAATTTATTATGGTTATATTTTTGACTGTTTTTAGGTTTATCAATATACTGTTGGTGAGTGTAATTTATTTTAACCTTTTTGGATGGCAGTTTGTCACTGTTAATGTAAATAATTCCAATGTCTGTTGACACACTGATTTCATTTCTAGGAATTTCTGGAAACATTTAGCCACAAATATAAATACAAGAATGCTTAGAGCAGGATGATTTTTATAAGTTCAAAAACTTAAGAAAACCAAATAGAGGACTGTTTAAACTTAAGCCAGTAGACGACTGGTTAAATGGGTACAAAGCCAGAAACTTTAATGTTATATAGACAGTGAAGTTAATATAAATGATAAAGGTATCCCAGGTATAATAATGGAAATAGGACAAAAAGATAAGGTTTTCTTTATGTGTTTGTTCTATGTATAAAATTTTCTGGAAAGTAAGGTAAAAGGTGCCTGGGTGGCTCAGTGGGTTAAAGCCTCTGCCTTCAGCTCAGGTCATGGTCTCAGGGTCCTGGGATTGAGGCCCGCATCGGACTCTCTGCTCAGCGGGGAGTGTACTTTCTCTTCTCTCTTGGCCTGCTTCTGCCTCTTCGTGATCTCCCTCTGTCAAATAAATAAATAAAATCTTTAAAAAAAAAAAAAAAAGTAACAGTGGACACCCCTAGGGATCAGTATAGACAATAACGACATTTTACCATGTTTTGAACTTGTGAGCATGGGTTACTTAGAATAAAGAGCCTATTAAAATAAATAACAGCAGAAAGTAATTGGCACTTCTTCATAACAAACAAAATACTTAACTGTATAATGTAGAATGAATTCCTGTAAAACACCCCAGAAATCTCCTTGATCTTCTCTATATTTTTGTTCTAGCCTCCTTTGCTCTTTTGTTTTTCTTCCCCAAATTAAAGATGAATCTTTGGTCTGAGTTTTCTAGAATTATGGTAGAAGTAACATTTGTGTTAAGGTTTTTAATTTTCTTGGAATTGTTATATAGACAAATTTCTAATAAAAGGTCTTTATTTCCTACAGATTCCTGACATTCAAGACAACTGACTTTTAACACACTGCTACTATATCAAATCAATAATGAATTGGAATGCAAAACCAGAGAATGTCACCTTACCTCCACAGTATCCTAAAAAGCAGTCATCTTTTTTGGAGCAGGCTTTAATAAATACACTTAACACAACATCTCAAAGTTCTTTAAACTATCCTGGAAGTAACCAAGAAGCATGTATGTTTCTCAGTAATTCAAATCCAGTTTCACAGCCACTGCTAAACATCAGAAATTATACAGCTCCTCAGCAAATCCCTTTTCCTGATATGCATAATGGGACACTTGTGGCCTCACAGACTTCAGTGGAAAGAATCACATATGCAAATGTTAAGGGATCCAAACAACTAAATCACAATTTGCAAATGTCTTCAGGAGTTACACAAAATGTATGGTTGAACTCACCAATGAAGAATCCTGTTCTTTCTCATACTGGGGCAACTGTGTCCCATCAAACTGGTTTTGGAATTAATACACCTAATATACATGCATTACAGAATCAATTTGTAACATCAGATTCTTATTCTATGCAACTACAAATGATCCCTTCTAATTCTATAAGAGTTCCAACTTATCAAGGACCTCCGAGACTTAACCCATCTTTATCAGAGCGACAGGTTGATTGGGCACCACAGTATACATCCAGTGGACTGACATATTCAGATTACAGACCAGTTCCAAAGCAATACAGTTACTCCTCACAAAGCTTTTTGCAAGATCCCACTCTTCAGAAACAAAATTCTATGCCGTCTACATTGCATATTAAAAATGGTCACCCTCCAGATTCTCCACAGACTTTACAGTCAAAGCAGACTGCAGCCATGCAGTCCTATCAATATACAGTTACTCAGATTGACAAAAGACTGCCGCCGCCTCCTTATGACTGTAGATATGCAAGCCAGCCTTTGCAGAGTACTCAGCATGTTATTAAACAGGCTTCTGTGGACATTCCTCAGAGTCAAGAAATGCACTTACCTGAAATGAGGAAAGACTACTCTAGAAGCTTTCAACAGAATTGGCAAAACCTTAATGAAAATGCGAGCACAAGTGGAAATTTCTGTAACATGAAAGTAAATACCAGTGTCACTCAGCCTTTTAATGAACCTGTTAGATCTTCTGTGGATGGTGTCCAGACCCTTACTCAAAATAATCAAGACAGAAGAGTAGACTGTGATCCAACTTCAAATCAAGTACTAGACACAAGTTCCACGAAAGAAAAGTTACTGAGGGATATTAAAACATTAGTCGAAATAAAAAAGAAGTTCTCGGAACTTGCAAGGAAAATTAAAATTAATAAAAATCTTTTGATGGCAGCAGGTTGTATTAAAACAACTGATTCCTCTTATACTCAGTTAGCTCCAAATTCTAAATTATCTCTGAAACAAACGGCCCAAATCCAGCGTGGACCACAGGTAACACTAGCGACGCCAGAGGATAAACCACCAACTGGAATAGAATCTGCAAAAGAAACAAATAGAACACACAGTACAATGAATTCCAACATTCAGGATCCAAATTGGGGAAATTGTAACCAAGTGAATTCTGTTCCACTGAGTTCTGCCTATTCAGAAAAGTTACCAATGCCAGACCAGTTACATGATTTGAAAGTTAGGACTTCTTTAAAGGCATCAACTGTTGAGAGTACCCAGGCAACGTTAAATAACACCCAGATTTCATCAGGAAATGTCAGTGTCGAGCTAAATGTGCCAACAAATGCTGAAACAACTTCCGATCCTCAGTCTACATCCTTTGAGGAATATATTTCAAAATACCCAAATAAAAATACGCTAATTCTCAGTCTGCTTACATGCACAGATAAACATAAGGAGAAATTACTAAAAAATAATAGTGAAACTATTGAGGGTTCTGAACCACATAGTTTTGAAATTAACCCAAATACCCAAATCACTGGTAACCAACCGACTTTGAAAACCATGGAAACTCCAAGTACTTGTAAGATAAATGCCACGGTTTTAGACAACTCATTTTGCCTTGAGCATAAATCCTCAACAAGTGGAATATCTTCTAAAAGTGATAGTCACTTCTCCATGGAATTCCTAGCAACATGTCTGTCTCTGTGGAAAAAGCAGCCTTCAGAATCTACACAAGAGAAACAGTATAATGACTCAAAAAACAGAACAGCAGTTGGAGTTTCAAAGCCTGTGGAAACCTGTGATAAGAGTCCATTTTCAGTTGTAGGAAATTCTCATCATAAGATAAACACCTCACAAGAAACAACTTTGTCAACAGTAGTACAGAATTATGAGTCCTCCGGTGCATCTGTTACAAAGGGAACAGAACTTCAGGTTGCTGTAGTGTCACCCTTAATTCTTTCAGATGTCAAAACATTGTCTGCCAAAGGAATAACACCTGAAGCTGTACCTGAAACACTGTATCCAGTTATTAAGGAAGGCAGTGTTTGTAGCTTAAAGAATGAGTTGGCAGAAAATATAAGTGTTACTACTGCTTTGGTTCATTCTAATGAACCAGTAGGAGGTACCACAACTGACACAAAAATGTTCTCACCAATTCAGAAGGAAGAGCAAAGTGAGTTTAATTCAGAAGACACACCTAATAACAATCAAGAAAAGCATATCAAGTCAGAAACAGATACCCATTACTCTATGCAGGAACAGCAAGCCTCATATAAGTCAAGGAATAGTGATAATGTTAGTGGTGATACGTTACATATTGACAATATTTGTTCTCTCGTTGAAGGTGATACATCTTACAATTCCCAGATAGCAAAGATATTCAACTTGTCTTATTTGAAAAGTGTTGAGCCACAGAAATGTCTACCCAATCACCAAGTGATTACTAAGGGACAACAAAAAGAACAAATAGACAGTCTCACTGAAAATAAAGACTTTGGTTCTCAAAATGATAATTTTTTGCAGTGCCCAGATGTTTCACATAAAATAACTGATCAGGCAGAATCTCTGCAACCTGAAGAATCATCGTTGAAGTATGTCAAAGCAGATAATGGAATTCTGGAGGAGAGTAACTTGGACCATATCACTAAAAAAGAAAGCACGACTAATGATACATGTTCATTGTCTGCCATTCAGCAGGATAGTTGTCCTCAGAAAGTTGACACATCTGGCAATTACACTGCCCAAGATCCTGCAAGAAGTGAGATTCTCAGTGATAAGGCATCTGTCTTATACCTACATGATCAGCTGTCAGAACTTTTAAAAGAATTTCCCTATGGTATTGAATCTGTAAACAGACATGAAGGTTCTGTGGCTGAACAGATAACAGACCAAATCTTGAAAGATAAAACCTGTGATGAAACTGGTTGCAACCCCAAGGACTCAACAGACCAAATACAAATTACAGTATTAAACTTAGAGCAAATGAAAGAATTATTTCCTGAACATGATGATCAACTCTGTGAGGTAGACAAGTTGATGGAACATCAGAAACAAGAACCCATAAAAAAAGAAGGGAGCAGCCAGTGTGACCCACAAGCAAATACAAATGAAAGGACTGATTATACCTTAATGGATTCAGAGAAAGACGATGTCGGTTGTTGTGCATTGGGATGGCTGTCTATGGTTTATGAAGGAGTGCCCCAATGTCAGTGCAATTCTGTCGACAACTCAATTTCAAAGGAAGAAAAAGGGGAAAATCAGTGTTCTCCTTCGAAGATTAACAGTTGTAAACAAGGAGAACGAACTGATAGAACTGACCCTGTTCAGTGTAGTAGTCCTGTAAGTAACAGTCCGAAGATTCCTTTGACTTTTCCAGATACAAAAAAACATTTTCCTGAACTAGAGCAAGGCAAAAATAAGAATGATAAGCCCCAAACAAAACATCAAAAATCAGTGAGGAGAGAACAAGAATTCTCAGGTCAGTTTTTATCTAAGACTGATAAAAAACTAGATGCTGTGCAAAGTCACAAAAGGAAAAGAAAACTGCAGTTTCATGAGATAACTTTTCATAACAGTAATAAAACGACAAAGTTTTCTCAAGAGAGCTTGCACCAGAAGCTCATGGCACAAAACTTTCGTCCAATAAAACCCAAGGTGGGTTTTTTGACAAACAGAGATCTACGTATGAAGAATGGTTCCTTGGTACAGTCAGTATCCCCAGAAAAAATAAAAATGAAAGCAGGTGGCTTGAAACAAAATTTTTTGGAAAAAAGGAAGTTAGATGAAGGGAGCATACTTGATTCAAAGATAAAGAGGAAGAAATATGATAAACGAGAACAGAATAAAAGTGTGGGAGATGGTACCTTTAAATTGTGCAATTTTTTGTCAATTCCAAATGAAAGAGCTAGGGTTAAAGAGAAGACGGTATCAAATGTAAAGTCCTCAGTCGCTAAGGATAGTTCATCTAAATTTAATAGAGTCCTAACACCAAGGGAGTATTTGCAAAGGCAGAAGCACAGAGATGCAGTGGGTAGCAATGCATCAAAGAAAAGCTATGTGAGAAATGTACCATGTGATTCTCAATACATAAAGTCCAGTAAAATTTCCATGCAGGTAGGGAGTTGTGGGAAATTAAGTGAGAAACAAAACAGCAGTGTACAGACTTCTAACGAATCCCCAAATATTTGTTCAAACCATGGTAAAAACCTCAAGACTCACCATTCTGAGGAATCTAAAACATATATTTCAAGGCACGTTAAGGGTGTAGTTGGTGGAAAGCAACCTGATAAAATGTGGATTGATAAAACCAAGTTAAACTATTCAAGCAGTCTGAACAGTGAAGTGGAGTTCACTCAAATGCCTCCCCAGTCGAAAGATCAAAGGAAACTCTATCTGAACAGAGTTGCATTTAAATGCACTGAGCGAGAGAGCATTTGTCTCACTAAATTAGACAGTTCACCCAGGAAGCCTAATAAAGAGAGGAGACTGGAAAGTAAATCTCAGAGACCTGTGAAAGATAACACACAAAAACCGAGCATGCTGGAATTTAAATTATGTCCAGATGGACTGATAAAGAATACAGATTCTGTTCGTGACTGGAAGGATCTGCAGCCTGGTCCTAGAAAGGAGCACACCCCTGTGCAAGGTCTAGTATGATTTTTTCATTGTGTCTGGATCCTTGTCAGGCATTATAGATGAACAAGTGGGTTAGCAGTTCTTGAGCCATCAGGGTAGCTAGCAAAGACTTAAATGCATTTGCCACTCCTTGGTATTTGTCTTTCTAAATCAGTGGTTCATTTGGGCAGTATTTAAATTTATCTCCCCCTTACATAAATTGTCCTCAATTTGTACTTGACGAGGTATATAAAATTGTAAGTTTGCCAAGTACAAGGATTTCCTTTTGCACCAAGAAGCCTACATTATGAAAAACGTTTTTATGCTAAGAAAAGTGTTAGATACTATTTCAAGTATTTGTTGATCCTCATTTGGGCTTGTAATTTCAGAGTCCTGGGAACTTGGATGTTTTGGTCTAAGTGTGAGGAGATAATTGTGTTCCATATTAGTGAAAACTTTTTATATATATGGGAATGGCTCTACTTACTGTCATCTTTAAAGTAGTTGGTGGCTATGTTACCACAAAATTAAAGCACTACCATGTTGTCTGCTTTTGAAATGGGAGGAAGTGGAAGTAGTATTGTCTGGTATTAAGTTACAAAAGCCGGAGCATAAGCATGACTGTCAGAAAATAGAGGACTAATTTTTTGTGATAGTAAGGAAACATTTAGGGTTGGTAGATACTATATATAAAACATTGTGTTAAGAAATTCAGATTGGAAAGTTAAAAGGTTTGAATGGCATCTTAATTTCTAGTGATGTTTAGATGGTATCTGTTGGGGCACAGAAAGTTATGATAAAATATAAGGTACCTTTTCTTGAAAGGAGATAGGGATATATGATAAGTGTAAAATTCAGTTCGTAGGTGATTTCACGTGGCTATGTAAGTAGATCTTTGGAAACTGAGGCATGGGTGTAACAAGTCTCATGTGCCTTTAAGAACCTTGAGATTGGTTGATGTTCAGCCTAAGAGAAATATAATTCTATAGTGAAAATAAACTTTGAAGTCAATTTCTTTTTCATTTATATAATATTCAGGCACTTGAAATGGAAGAGCATTTTTTTCGGCTTCTTTTAGACTTGTGTTTTATGTGAATATATTATTTAATACCTTTTAAACTAGTTTATGCTTACATGATTTTCCTTCATTATAGTACTAAAAGACGAATAGCAATTTCTAGAGATCTGAAAATGAATATTTAGTTTCAGGAATAAAAAGTACAAAAGAAGACTGGTTAAGAGGTGTAACTGAGGAGAAAAGGATGCCAGAAGCCAGCCAAGAAATAGGTAAAATCATCATCTATTTAAATTTTTATTTTGTTTATTGGGTACTCAGTTGTGTAGAAGCTGGATTATAGTTATGAAACTTGTGAAATTTTATTTTTATCCATATTCTTTTTTTCTTTTTTTAATTATTTGATTTATTTATTTGACAGAGAGAAATACAGCCAGAGAGGGAACACAAGCAGGGGGAGTGAGAGAGGGAGAAGCAGGCTTCCCGCTGAGCAGGGATCCCGATCCTGGGTCTCTGGGATCATGACCTGAGCCGAAGGCAGTCGCTTAACCAACTGAGCCACCCAGGCACCCCTTTATCCATATTCTTAGTGATTAAAGATTTGTACATAAATGGTAGAAAGATATTTTTCTTTTATTCTTTTTTTAAAGATTTTTTTTTTTTAGTTTATTTGACAGGCACAGTGACAGAAGGAACACAAGCAGGGGTAGTGGGACAGGGAGAAGCAGCCTTCCTGCTGAGCAGGGAGCCCAATGCTGGTCTCCCAGGACCCTCAGATCATGACCTGAGCTGAAGGCAGATGCTTAATGACTGAGCCATCCAGGCCCCCCTTTGATATTTTGTCATACTGTAGTAGAGAGGGAAATCGTTCCTCTTAACAGGAAGATTATTTCTTACGAGTTAAGGAGTTGGTATGCTTTTTTTCTATAGGCCTAGGTAGTAAATACTAGGTTCTGCAGATTGAAAGGTCTCCTAAATACTCAATCTCTGACACTAGTCAGAAAATGGCAGAATAATAAATCAATGAGTATGGGCTTTGTTTCAATTAAGTTTTACTATATTGGGCTAGAGGCTGGGCTTGGCCTGCAGGGCATGTCCTGTTTGCCAGCCCCTTGGTTGGGTGATTTACAAGTTAATCCATTTAATTCTTGCTTGGAGCCAAGCCCCAGGAACAGTCAGGGTTCACAAGGTGGGGACGGCGTAAGCGATTCTGAACGAGGAGACCAGACTCCGAAGAGTGGTGTGGGGATCTCCTGATAACACTGTTCTCAGGGAGCTTTATACTGCTTTACAAATGTCATTGTTAGATCAGAGTGGCCCTATGATGAAATTCCCTAACCAAAGTGGGAAGATCAGAGTGACTTTTCAAGATGAAACCCAATACCCAAGTGGCATGAATCATGGTACAGTACGTGATTTCTTATTATCAACGTAAGCAACCTTGAATTAGAACATAATGTTTGATGTAATTTTTCTTTATACACTCCAGCAGGGTACAAATCACTATCACTAACTTATCACGAGTTGGAAAAAAGTACAGCACGATGGAAGTGAGTCAGTGGTTACATATCATAAAATTTTGCAATGTGTTGGACAGTATGTTTCTGCACATAGTCTCTTAAGACCCTGTTTACTTTCCTTCGTGTTTCCTGCTGGCACCTCAAGGTTTCCTCGTACCTTGGCTATTGCCCAAGCTCTGTAAGTTTTTAGATAAGGCACGTATTCTCTCAGCAACTGGCCTCCTGTGGCCCCCCACAAATTCTCAATTCCAGGTAGACCGGGATATCCCCATTTTATTAGGGGGAGGTCAGATTATTTGAAATTCCGTGACTAGTAACTGCCCCACTTGAGCTGGGTCACTTCTTTTCAAAGTTAATTAAGTATGGAATTTGAATTATTTTGATGATAAGAGACTGAGCCTCCTATTAAAAAAATTTTTTCTTTTCAAGGAAGGAATTTGGGCCAAGAGTCAACCAGAAAAACCAGAGCTTTCAGTATCTGATTTAATGAGTGGAATGAATGCACTTGGTTTTTAGGGTTTTGCACTGAGAACTAGAAGCTAGGGTTCAGGAGTTTTAACTTCATTTGGGTTAATTGAATATTCAAACACAAGGGTTTAGAATTCCTTGAAGATGGAGGGAAGCAGAATTTCACCATAAGCAACAATTAAGAAGGAAGTGTAAGAAAGTTGAGAAGAGAATTTAAATACATAGGCCTGTAGAAATTGAGTCTACACATTAAAGGTGCATATGTGAAAACACTGAGGGCGCCTGGGTGGCTCAGAGGGTTAAGCCTCTGCCTTCAGCTCAGGTCATGATTTCAGGGTCCTGGGATAAAGTCCCACATCAGGCTCTTTGTTCGGTGGAGAGCTTGCTTCCCCTTCTTTCTCTGCCTGCCTCTCTGCCTATTTGTGATCTCTGTCAAGTAAATAAATAAAATCTTTAAAAAAAACAAAACACTTGAGTTGAATAGAAGACTCAATGAAGGAAGAAAGGCACTCTTAATCAGAACAGGAAAACAGCTGAAAGAGGGGAAAATGAATTTTAAGAGTCCCAAGACTAGAAAACACTTCTAAAGTTGGAACACAGGAATTAAAAAATGCGAAGGGCACCTGGGTGGCTCAGTGGGTTAAAGCCTCTGCTTTCGGCTCGCGTCAGGATCTCAGGGTCCTGGGATCAAGGCCCGCGTCGGGCTCTCTTCTCGGCAGGGAGTCTGCTTCCTCCTCTCTCTCTGCCTACTTGTGATCTCTCTCTCAAATAAATAAATAAAATCTTTTAAAAAAGAAAATGAGAAAGACGGAAATGGGCATGTAGAATGGGCAAGAAAGCTCCTTGAAAATAGGAGAGACATTACCTCATAGAGAATGTGAGAGGCATGATTGGAATCTAAATCTGGAAATACAAATACCTGCACAGTTTGACCAGAAAAGGTAGCCACAAATAGTTGAGCAGACATCAGTACCCAGAGTCATAATGGAAAAATTACAGATTGAGGCACAAGCTCAAGTAGATCTAAAGCAAGGTAGAGAAAAGTCAAGATACAAGTCATAGCTCTTTCAAAAGTGTAAGATCAAATCACTAGGTTGTATCTGAAACTAATAGAATATTGTATGTCAACTTTACTTGAACTAAAAAATAAAGGCAAATAAAATGCACCTGTAATCCAAAAAAGTTGGATGGGATTCAGGGAAAGTGTGAAAGAACAAATACCAAGATGAAGATGTGGAAATGGTGATTCATCATGAAGAAAGATAAAAAAACAAATGTCATGGACTCCCAAGCAGATGCAGAGAAACTTCAGATAATTATACATCTAAATTTGGTGGCAAAGACGGGAGTGTAGATGGACCAAGTTGTGAAACTGTGAAGTCACGATAAGGTACAGAGAAAAAGAAGTAACAGAATCCAATGGAAATACTTTAGGGACCCATCTTGGGTATCAGTATTACTGACATCATAAAAGAAAGAATTTGAATCATGTAAAGAACCAAGAGGACAGAATACTTGCTAGAGCAGCAGAAAAAAGAAAAACGAGAGTATTTTCTAGAAAGGAATGGTTAGAATAGGAATGAAAACCATGTGAATTCTAAATAGGAGGAATGGCTGCTGAAAAATAGAGGCACACCTAGAGTTCAAAAAGTAGGAAAAACTGGACGCATCAAAAAGATAATGAAGCTAATGCAATGCTGAGATGGTCTAACAAAACAGTAAAATGACAGATGTCTTAGAATACCTAATGTGTAGCAAGGCCAGAATATTAAAACTGTCTTTTCCATTCACAGACTGAATTAGCTGGTGTTAATGCTTTTTATTAAAAAGGTCACATTTATAATGTGCAAATGATAATAGAACAACCCTGGGTTTGTGAAGATGGGATGAGAGTAGAAAATAATCCCCACAAGAGAGCCACGATATCCTGTCTGTATAATTTATCGTTCTATAGGTGAAAAGCTATCGTTTTTGTTTTCGTTTTTTTGATGGGCAGCAAAGTATATTGAGCGATAGTACAGAGCTCTTGCAGAGAGGGTACCCAGGAGGTTTGCCCAAAACGCCATAGTTTATTAAACTCTTTGTTCTAGTATTTTACCCAAAAGAAGAATGAAACTTTTCCCTCTCTATTTTAATTGATTGTATGTTGGTCACTAATACTGAATAATAAAGTGAATAAAATTTTTTCCTTAGATAATGTTTCGGCTAATTCAAGACTCTCCAAGAGAAGCTTCAGTGCAGATGGATTTGAGACACTACAAAATCCAGTAAAAGATTCAAAAACAGTGTTTCAAACTTACAAAAAGATGTATATGGAGAAGAGAAGCAGAAGCCTTGGTAGCAGTCCTTTAAAGTAATTTTAAGCCTAATTTTTTCGATGGTTCTGTAATTGGCACCAGAAAACTTAGTCTTTTTCTGTTCAGGATTTTTGTTGGAAATGCTCAGACTCAACATGATAAAATCTCTCAGGACTGAGTTTGGTTACTACTTAGGTTATGTGTATCATGAAATTACTTAAAATGGCTTGAGGACCTTACCCGACCTAAGAGATAGGTGGTAATTGTCAGGGAAACCACAAGGTGTTAAATTTTGACATTATGGAACAAAGTTTACCATTGTTTATTTTGAAGTGCTAACTATCCATCCTGAGGGAGGGCTGTTCTCAGTTAAGTACTTGTTTATTTTAGCTGGGTGTGTAAATACATTTTTATTTCTAAAACTTATTAGCAAAACTTATTTTTTACAAATGCTCACTGTGAATGTCAAAATATATTCTTAAGTATTTTATACCTAATTGTAAACTTTGTCAGAAGTCTTGTTTTGTACTTGTTAAGCTGGTCATAATTTTTTGATGTTTAAACATTACTTTTCATACTTGAAATAAACATTTATTTTTAAAATATATGTATGTATGTATATATGTAGATATGTATATATATGAAATCATACTGAGTTTGTGTTTGATTTTCTACCCTCACAACAAGGTACATTATAGAAGAGTGTTTTAAAATTCAAGGAGAAATTTAATTAAGCTGTCAGAAGTAATGTTTACAGTTTACATTCAGAAGAGCAAACATTTTCCTAGGGTCAGGAAATTGCAAGAAAGCATGGAAATCAAAATGTTTCTGCGTTTCATATTATGGCTACTAGAAAAGTGTTGATTATTTTCATAAAATCTTAGTCACATTCATTTAAAAAATACATTCTGAGAGTAGGGAGAAATCAGGGAGTTTAATGAGAGTATAGTTTCATTTTTGCTGTTGTGGGGATATTCTTAACCTTACTGACCTGTACATTTAAAAATCCTTAAGATAGTAACTTTTATGTGCATTTTATTACAAGTTTAAAAACTGTATTCTGAAGACTTCAGAAGACTGGGCTTCTCATAAAATACTAATTAGCTATGCTTATCTTGCCTATTTGATGGTTCCATGTCAGTAATGATTCAGTTAGAAAAGCAGTGGTTGGGAAAACTGGTACCATAACACCAGTGAAAGCAGTGGCTTCAAACTCTGATAGTCATTATATTGATCATTGTATTCTTTACTGCTGGAAACTCTCAGGATATTTTTTAAGTCTTAATGTCTTTGATAAAACTTGAGTGGTTAATACTATTAAATCTAAACCCTGAGTATACATCTTTTAAATAACCTAAATGATGAAATAGCAAGTACACAAACGATGCATTCAGAAGAATTTGAAGCAGAAATGCACAAACTATGATGGTACGATGGCCATTGAAGAAAGATGTAAATTTTTTGGCTTGTAAATTGAACTGGTTTCATGGGACATCATTTTTACTTGAAGAAATCACTGACATTTTTCTCAACTATGTCATCCTGACATTTCAAGGAAAATAGAATTTGCTGTCAATGCTAAAACTTGAGCTTCCATATAGAGCTTCCCAAAAAAGGAAAACTTGTGTCTGAGACAAGTTTAATAGCCTCCTACCACTAAATCTCTGATGAGTTCATCAGAAATACTAATGAATGTAATAAAAAAAAATTTAAGGGTGCCTGGGTGGCTCAATTGGTTGGGTGACTGCCTTCGGCTCAGGTCATTATCCCAGAGTCCTGGGATCGATCCCCGCGTTGGGCTCCCTGCTTGGTGGGAAGCCTGCTTCTCCCTCTGTCACTCCTGCTTGTATTCCCTTTCCAGCTGTGTTTCTGTGAAAATCTTAATTTTTTTTATGGTATTTTCCACACTGAGCATGGGGCTTAAACTCACAACCCTGAGATCAAGAGTCATGCTCTACCAACAGCCAGCCAGGTGCCCCCGAATGTAATTATTTATGAGATATGTTAAAGTATGTCAGTATTTGAAGATCTGCCAACCTAGCCAATATTTTCTGATGACCAGTGTAAGCTGATAAGAGATCTCAGAATGCCAGGTAAACCAATGGATTTTAATAGAATGCAGAAAGATACCTGCCATATCAAGCTTTAATGTTGCAACTAACCTTTTAGGAAATGTCTTTTTGGTGCAGTATCAAAGAAGATATGTGATCTGAAAAAGCTGAAGGAACACTCTTGTCCACATAGAAAAGCCATCTGTGTGTGAGATGGGATTTTCTTGACACACACATGAACCAAGGCATAGCTCAACAGACTGAATGCAGAAGTGGATTCAACTGAATTCTATGAAGTCAGAACTTAACAGATTTGCAAAAATAGAAAAAAAAATGGTAGACTTCTCATGGATTTTTCTTGTTTTGATAGCTATTTTTCATTAAAATGCTATTTATATAACCATGCAATGGGTTTATTTTTAAATGAAAACGGTTTTAAGATGTTTGAATTTAATGGAACAAATATTGATAAATATCTCAATTCAACAAGTTTTAAGATGGTTTTAAAAAAAGCCTTAAGAGTGGTTACAGTGGTGATTCAGGAGCAAGCACAATTAGATGGATATGTTCAGTCTTGCATCATTGCTGAAAAGTTAACATTAACTTTCAAGTACTTTTTAAAAATAGTATAAAGCATTTAGAATTGCATATAAGTACTTAACAGTGTTGAATTTGCTGCTATTGTTATTTAGTTGTTAATGTTTTTATGTTAGGTGTGGCTTTTACATGTTAAGGCTGGAACCTTATAGTTACCAATGAATATTATTTTATGACATTGAATTTCAAAAGGTAATTCAGGACAAGATGAGAAAAGCCTGGGTAGACTGAAGACTATAAGAAAGTAAAAAGGGAAACCTGACTGGCTTAGTCCATGAAGTGTCCAACTCTGATTTCAGCTCAGGTCTTGATGTCAGTGTTGTGGGTTTAAGCCCCACTTTGGGCTCCATGCTGTGCATTGAGTCTTCTTAAAAAACAATAAAATTAGTAAATAAGTCTTTTAGGTGTTCAAGGTTCAGGACAGTAGTATGTAAAATATTTCTTTATGCACAGTACAGTGAAAGACAGACCTTCAATGAAAGACCAGTGAATTTCCTTCAGGAAGAGGGGAATTGAAAACAAGTGAGATGGAAGGGTGAAAGTTCAGAGAAATCAGTGGACATACATCTAAAGAATGACCACAGAAAGAAAACAAACTAATTTTAAAGGAAAAATACAGTGAAAAATCTATCCGAAAATGTTAACACTAACTAGCGTGTTACATATGTCTTATTTCCTGGAGATGGGAGATAAATTTGCAAATAGTAAATACCTGTAATGTATGAAGCTTTGGGGGAACTATGGTACTACTATAGAAGCTGCAAAGATGAGTAAAATAGGGTCTTTCCTTAGGAATCTCTTTGCTAGAAAATGAGAAGATGTAAGTGTCCAAATGCCAGTCAGTAATCATAAAAGGCATAAATGTTTAGGGAGAGGAAATGAGAGAGAAACAGTTACTATAGGAGTTTTCCTACTGACTTTGGAAAGCTTTTTATTACTTTATAGAGCCAGGTTAATGCCTTCTCTCATCCATCTTTATCTGGATGAAAGTGGCCAAAACCAACTACTGTTCTTACCAACTAATTTTCACTTGAGTTTCTCTTCAGAAGAAGGGTCCAGAGAAAGGGGCATAACATTATTACAATAGAAGCAAGAGTAATGTGATTTGTTGTTACTATTTCCATATTTAAAGGAATGCATTCAAGGCTCATTTACTTCCAACTCTAGATAAAAATAGAACCTTGGAAAAGTATTTGAAACTCTTACTATATTAAATTCAGACTACAGAGCAGAGATTATGGAGTATGGATCAGGATTGCAGTGATACTGTATACTTAAATGAAAACTATTGCATCAAAACGGCCATCAGGACTCAAAAAGCCTCTGAAATACTGAAGAAAGCTTGGGACTAACCATCAGATTATTCTGCTTCAAGATCAAGCAGGTGCCCTGAGAAGGATGTAAATACACCTTTAAGAAAGCATTGTGAGAAAAGTTTAAGGAGGTTGCAAGTTGATAGCATTTTGACAGTTCTATAATTCTAGTATAAACATGCTGTAGATAGAGTTAACCAGAAAGTAATCAACAAACCTTGCTGTCCAATATGGTAGCTTTTAGCCCTTATGTATATGTATTGAGCACTAGAATATAAGATGTGTTAGATGGTTTGGATCTGTTCTGGAGGAAGAGCCAATAGAACTTCATGGTGGATTGGATAAGGGAGAACAAAAAGGGGGAATCTTGTTTCTGGATTGTGCCATTGAGTGGTTAAAGAGGCCTGCCTTTCCTGTGTGACTAGGGAGCTGGAAGTCTTTAGGCTGACCAGGAATTGATTTCTTCAAGCACATGGCCAGTTTCCATGGGACTTTTGCCTACAGGCCAGCCTGCAAGGCAACAGTCTTGAAAATTAACCCACACCTTTTAGTGGCTCAGTCAACCCAGCATAGCTTCTGGGAGGGAATGGACTTGTACTCAGGGCACCAAACATTACTTTCATATTTCTAATATTTCAAGTTAAATTATTGAGAGATTTTTTTTTTTTAATTAATGCTTTGGTTTCTTTGCCTGGTTATGAGTCTATTCAGATTTCCTGTTTCAGTTTTGATAGTTTATTTATATGTTTCTAGGAATGTAGCCATTTCTTCTAGTTTGCCTAATTTGTTGGCATATAATTGCTCGTAGTATTCTCTCATAATTGGATTTCTTTGGTGTTGGTTGTGATCTTTCATTATTTTATTTATTTAGATACTTTTTTATAAGATTTATCAAAACCTGTGGTTTATCAACTTTGTTAATTCATTCAGGGAACCAGCTCCTAATTTCATCGATGTGTTCTGTTTTGTTTAGTTTCTGTATCATTTATTTCTATATCATCTAATCTTATCCTGCTGAACTTGGGCTTCATTTGCTATTCTTTATCCAGCTTAGATTAAGATTAGATTGTTTGAGACTTTTCTCGCTTTTTTTATATATATAACTTTTTTTTTAAAGGTTTTATTTATTTATTTGACACAGAGAGATCACAAGTAGGCAGAGAGGCAGGCAGAGAGAGGAGGAAGCAGGCTCCTTGCTGAGCAGAGAGCCCGATGCGGGCCTTGATCCCAGGACTCTGAGATCATGACCTGAGCCAAAGGCAGAGGCTTTAACCCACTGAGCCACCCAGGTACCCCTTTTCTCACTTCTTGATGAAGGCCTCTATTGCTATATACTTCCCTCTCAGGACCACCTTTCCTGCATCCCAAAGTTTTGGACTGTTGTGTTTTCATTTTCATTTGCTTCTGTGTATATTTTATTTCTTCTTTAATTTCCTGGTTAGCCCATTTAGTCACATGTTCTTTAACCTCTATGTATTTGTGATCTTTCCAAATTCTTTCTTGTGGTTCAAGATTGATAGCATTGTGCTCTGAAAGTATGCATGGTATGATCTCAATCTTTTTGTACTGTTGAGGCCTCTTTTGTGACCCAGTATGTGATCTTTTCTGGAGAGTGTCCTGTGTGTACTTGAGAATGTGTATTCTGCTGCTTTAGGATGAAGTGTTCTGAATATACTTGATAGGTCCATCTGGTGCAGTGTGTCATTCAAAGCCCTGTTTCCTTGTTGATTTTCTGCTTAGATGATCTGTCCATTTCTGTGAGTGGGGTGTTAAAGTTCCTTGCTATTATTGTATTATTATTAGTTTCTTTAACTTTGTTTTTAATTGATTTATATATTTGGCTGTTCCCAACTTAGGGCCACAAATAAATACAGTTGTTAGATCTTCTTGGATAGACTCCTTTGTTAGGGCTTTCTTCCTCTCTTATTACAGTCTTTGTTTATAATCTAGTTTTATGTAAGGATAACTACTCCAGCTTTCTTTTAATGTCCATTAGCATGATAAATTGTTCTCCACCCCCTCACTTCCAATCTGGAGGTGTTTGGGGTCTAAAATGAGTCTCTTGTAAGCACCATATAGATGAGTCTTGCTTCTTATCCAATCTGATACCCTCTGTCTTTTGACTGGAGCATTTAGTCCATTTACTTTCAGAGTAAATATTGAAGGATATGAATTTAGTGTCATAGTATGATCTGTAAAGTCACTGTTCCTTAGATTGTCTCTGTTCCTTTCCAGGCTTTGTTGATTTTAGTCTCTCCCATTCAATACGTCCCCTTTAATATTTTTTGCAGAACTGGTTAAGTGTTCACCAACTCTTTTGGTTTTTATTTGTCTTGGAAACCTCTTACTATATCTCTTCTATTCTGAATGATAGCCTTGCTGGATAAAGTATTCTTGGCCGCATATTTTTCCCATTTAGCATGTTGAATATTTCATTCCACTCCTTTCTGGCTTGCCAAGTTTCAGTGGACAAGTGTGCTGCTAGTTTCATGTGTCTACCCTTTTGTCTGTATTTGCTTTTAGAATTCTCTCTTTATCTTTGTATTTTGCATTTTTCACTCTGATATGTCATGGTATTGGTCTATTTTTGTTGGTTTTGAGGGCAGTTCTCTGCCTCTTAGACTTGAATGTCTGTTTACTTTCCCAGATTAGGGAAGTTTTCAGCTATATTTTTTTCAAATAAACCATCTTTGCCTTTTCCCTATTCTTCCTCTTCTGGGACTCCTATGATACGGAGATTATTTTATTATTTTGCTTAATGGAATCACCAAATTCCCTAAGTCTACCTTTATGTTTTAATAGGTGTCTTTTCCTCTGCTTTTCAGCTTCATTATTTTCCATAATTTTACCTATTCTCTTCTCTACTTTTTCAGTCCTTGCGATTACATCCAGTTGGTTTTGTAAATCAGTTACAGCATTTTTCATTTCACCCTGCCTAGTTTTTAGGCCCTTTATATCTACAGCAAGGGTTTTCTTAGTGTCTTCCATACTTTCTTCAAGCCTGCTAGTGGTCTTATGATTACTAAATTATTGTTCTAAATTCTTGCTCAGATATATTGCTTGTATCTGTTTTGAGCTTGTCCATGCCTATGAGTTCCTCTTGACCCTTCTTTTGGGGAGGGTTCCTCTATCTTGTCATTTTGTATAAGTTCCTGTCTTTTGCATGTTATGAAAGCTTGTTATGTTCCCTGCACCTGAAGGTGCTATATTAAAAAGGGGCCAACACTTCCTGAAGGGCCTGGAACTTAAGGAAGTGTTTCTAGTATATGTGCACTCCATTGTTGTGTTTTAGTTGCTCTTTCCCATTGGTCAGTCCTCTTCAGAGTTCCTCTTTGCTTGCCTTGGAAAGTATTTGGACCTTTAACTAGGTGTGCTTTGCTTTGTTTGTTAAAATAAGCCTGAGAGGGGGGGGGGGAAGAAAAGAAAAAGAAAAATCCTGATCAAAAAAAAGGAGAGAGAGAAAAAGAAAAGGAACCCAAAAAATCAAATAGAAAATCAAAAAACTATAAGCCTGATTCCAAATAAAAAGAAAGGAAAAAGAGAAAAAGAAAAGAATCTTGATCCAAAAAATAGACAAGGAAATGAAAAAAAAAACTAAAAAAAAAAACATAAGCCTGATCCCCAAGGAAAAGTAAGGAAGAAATGAAAAGGATAAAAAGGAGCTTAGTCCAAATAAAAGAAAGGAAATGGAAAAACTAACAACCAAAACCTATAAGCCGTATTCCAAAGGAAGAAAAAAAAAATACAGCCTGGTCCTATTTCCACCAGAACTGAAGGTAACACTTCAAAGCACTCTATGGTCAGTAAACTCGGTGCATGCAGGGCGCTGCCTGTTCTAGTCTTCCGCAAAGATAGGCCTGCTGTGCTGGCTAAAAGTCAGTCCTGCCCCAGTAAACATGCACTGGCCAGGTACAGGGGGCTGGGGCTTGGTGTAAGTGGTTCCTGCCTTCACTGGGGGATGCTCTGTTCTCTGAAGTCTGACCATGTTGGTGGTGAGGGTAAAATGGTGCTGCCCCACTCTCTCATCCCTGGACAGGGGAACTCACAACTCCTGCTGTTCCAGAAACCCTCATAGAAAGGTGAGGGCTGTCAGTGCTCCTGGCACCACAGCTCTCCTACATTTTATCTTCAGCACACAGCTGGGATTCAAAACACATCTTAAAGGATGTAGCACCATGCAGATCTACTTCTTCCTCTTGAGTAGAGCCTGTGTCTAGTGTCCTTTGTCCCAGAAAACCTTGTTGCAGCTGGCGCGGCAATAGACGAATCCTGAGAGTAAGGAGACGTAGAAAAGACAGAGGTAGAGAAAAGTATGGGAACAGGAGGGACAAGTGGATGATGTCCAACCCAACTTTACTCAGGATTTCACATCTTATATAGGAATCACTTACATAAGCATAGAAATGATTACCTCAGCCCCCTCAACCGTGCTCAAACTCCATAGTGATCAAAGGAAAAACAATTGCAATTATATCTCTGAGGGGGTAAGGGCTAGCTATGACCCCAAGCACATAAATCACTTATTCCCATACATCATGATCAGATGATTGTTACATGGCCTATGTGTTGTCTTGGAATAACACCATGGACTCAGTTATGCTTCAGTAAGACCCCCAAAATGTGGAGCAAGACATCAGGTGACCCAGGCAGGCAGGTACCAGCAGGTACCAGGAGTTTCACCTCTGGCTACCGCCCTATGCCTCCCAACGGGCTCTGCCGGGCCTTTACCTGTGCCCCCCACAAGGGGCAGGCACAGGGAGCCAGAGGCTACACTGCGACTGTTGACACCACCGGGTTGCCATGGGCTCCCAACAAAATCTGTCCACCCCTGTGCAGTATATGGAATCTATGTTATCGCACAGCAAAAAGCAGCGACCAGGTTATCCACCCTCTGCATGTACCTCTGTGACCTGCCAGTGAAAGCCTTTTGCTGGTGCCTGCAGGGTTTTGTCCTTGTACCTTCTTCCAAATGTACTCCAGGAAGGGAAACATTCTTTTCTAGTGCAATCCAGGACATCCCTATACCACTTTGTGCATTCTCTGGCCCGTTCCCTACTTCCCAGGAATGCATGCTACAGCTTCATTCAGGCAAAAGTCGTACACTTCCAAAACCTCTGAGTTTGAGCGCCACACACTTTTTGAGTAGATTTCTCTGGTTGGGATGTTGAAAAATTTTGAAAGCAAAATGCACATTTTTTTTTTTTACAATTTCATGGGTGTTTCAAGTGGTCTGAACTCAATACAGCTGCATTTGAGGGGCAAGTAAAGCCCAGGGTCCCCTTCTCTGTCATCCTAACTCCTGATGATTGTTTAAGTTCTTTACATATTTTGGATATTAATCCTTTATTAGATATAGCATTTGCAAATATCTCCCATTCAGTAGGTTACCTTTTAGTTTTGTTGATGGTTTGCTTTGCTATGCAAAAGTATTGTATTTTGGTGTAGTTCCAGAAGTTTGTTTTTGCTGTTGTTTCACTTGCCTGAGGAGACATATTGAGAAAGTATTGCTAAGGCTGATGTCAAAAAAATTACTGCCTCTGTTTTCTTTTTTTTTTTTTTTTAAGATTTTATTTATTTGACAGAGAGAAACACAGCCAGAGAGGGAACACCAGCAGGGGGAGTGAGAGAGGGAGAAGCAGGCTTCCTGCCGAGCAGGGAGCCCGATGTGGGACTTGATCCCAAGGCTCCAGGATCATGACCTGAGCTGAAGGCAGTCGCTTAACCAACTGAACCACCCAGGCGCCCCATGCCTCTGTTTTCTTCTAAAAGCTTTATGGTTTCAGATCTTACGTTCAGGTTTTTAATCCATTTTGAGTTTGTTTTTGTGTATGGTATAGGAAAGTGGTCCAGTTTCTTCTGCTGGCAGCTGTCCAGTCTTCCTAGCAGCATTATTGAAGAGACTGTCTTTTCCCTAAGAATAACTCTGTTTTCTGTTTTTTTCTTTTAGGCTCTATGCAGAGCAAGGAACCCAGTGTGGAACTTGAAATTATGATCCTGAGATTAAGACCTGAGCTGAGACGAAGAGTTGGATGCTTAATCAACCCATCCACCCAAGTGCCCTGCCCCAAGAATAACTCTTTTTATATGCCCTTTGAGTTAGTATACTCCAACATCCTATCCTATTCTTTTATGAAAAAATTCTTGGATATGATCAAATGTAAAGCAAAGAGAGAGCACTAGTTTAGTCACCTGTGTAGCCCCTACAAACCAGTGTAGTGTAGGGAGGGCAAAACCAGCACTACTTAGTTACTTAACTAGCAGAATCTGTGTAGGGATTGCCTTATTTGGTTTGATAGACCTTTAGGAACCTTGTTTGTTGGCTAGTTAAAAAGACACTGGCAACTCCTACTTTGGAATAGAAGCACTTCGTATAGCGGCATTATCCAATAGTTCTATATCTACATGATCGGACAGTGTAGCTGATAGCCACCTATGTCTATTAAGAAATTGACTTTTTAATTTAATTTTAATTAATTTAAATAGCTACTTGTGGCTATTTGACCACATGTCCCTTCTTGGATAGTACAGTGTTAATGGATTGGGAGGCAAATTTCTACAGGCGTATTTCTCTGTCACTGGGATCCCCATAGGTTTGTGCAAGTTATCAGCAGAACCTGGTAGAGCCTGTCCGAGGCCTTATCTAAGATCCCTTATGGGCTGACTCAGCCCCTGGCTGCTATCTAGCCTCCTGACCATAATTATTTCAATCTCTAGGATATGGACAAATAACAATGAATATACCTGCCAGAATCTTAGACATCTGCCTTCGATGATATTATACTAATTGGACCTGACAAACAGAAAAGAATAAGCATTCTATAATATTTAATAAAATATGCATGCCAGAGGATGGAAATAAATGTAAAAATTCAAGGACTTCCACATGAGATATTGGGGGTCTGACTACACCCTGGCACAAGCTGTAGCACCCACTGCAAAGAAAGCACAGTGTTTGAAGAAACTCTGAGGGATTTGTGGGCAACATACACCATATATGGATATGCTGCCCTAAGTAATTTATAAAGTAATTCATATAGCTCCAGATGTATAGTGCCCTCAAGAAAGAGAAGGTTCTACAGCATATGCAGGCTATGGTGCAGGCTGCCCTGCCCTCAGACCAGAAGACCCAGAGGGCCCAATGGTACAGAGAATTTCTGTGCTGTATGAAGCCTCTCAAAACCCGTTTTTTAAAAAGAATTCTAGCATCATGCCCTGTTTTGCTGACAGATATTCTCTATTTGAAAAGAAGTTCTTCAGTCACTACTGGGCCTTGTTCTTAGGACATAATTTGACTATGCAGCTGAACTATCCATCATGATGGGGTGCTCTCTGAATCATAAAACTATATAATTAGGGGGGCGCCTGGGTGGCTCAGTTGGTTAAGCGACTGCCTTCGGCTCAGGTCATGATCCTGGAGACCCGGGATCGAGTCCCACATCAGGCTCCCTGCTCGGCAGGAAGCCTGCTTCTCCCTCTCTCACTCCCCCTGCTTGTGTTCCCTCTCTGGCTGTATTTCTCTCTGTCAAATAAATAAATAAAATATTTTTAAAAAACTATATAATTAGGGGGAGCCTGGGTGGCTCAGTCAGTTAAGTGTCTGCCTTTTATATATATACATTATTTTATTTCTTTATATATATATATATATATTCAAGGAGATGCATGAAAAGGACCTTTATTTTTTTTTTTACAAATACAGGTATTTAATGTCTTTAAGATCATAAAATTAAACTAGAGAAGAATTTCCAGAACTCATGAAAAAGCTGCATCCAAACTAGAGTTGGTAATATAGGACTGAATGAATTGAGAAAGATGATTGTAGTTTTTGTGACTCTTGTTTTAAACATTGCTGGTTCTCTACTATTTGCTCTTCCAGACTGAGAGTTTTCCTTAAAATTTGTATGACTTACAGAAATGTGGTCAAGTATTCCTTTGTGAACAAATCGAAACATTTAACTTTGCTCCCTACCTGAATCTTCAAAAATCCAGAAGCTCTCATTGAGTATTCTTTCTTCCATGACAAGTGTAATTATTTGCAAAACTTCAGTGAGAATCTGTTCTCCTTATAACAGGACACATTGGAAACATTGGTTATATTACTGAGGACTTGACTGAAATGTCATATTTAAGGGAGACTTGCATAGATTCAGATATGACCAGACAGCTCTAAGGAATTAAGGTTGACTTTATGGAGCTCCTTGGAAATGTTGGCCCAAAACCTTGCTTACAGAGTTCCCAGCAGCCTTACCAGGTGAGTAAAAATATCATTTACAGGCAGGTGCAGGAACCTCAGGATGTTTTGTGGACTTCAAGAAGAGGAATTCACCCAAATCTCTACGTATTGCAGGCATGTCTGATGGCAAATATTTGGCTTGCTTCCGGCTTTGAGAGTCTATAAAAAGTTCAATCTTGAGATTCCTTAAGTTCCAGCAAAGCAAGTTTTAAAGAATCTATATGGTCAATCACTATTCTTGCTGAACCTATGTAGATAATTAGGCCAAGTTTGTTCCTGCTCAATGGGAAGCCTGCTTCTCCCTCACCCATTCCCTGTGTTGCTCCCACTCTTGCTGTGTCTCTGTCAAATAAATAAATAAAATCCTAAAAAAAAAAAAAAGAACAGTGTTCCAGTATATTTCAAACTGATTTCTCTTCATATCCCTCTACAAGAAGCACAAAATGATTTTTCTCTGATATTTATTGTGAAAACCTGTTAGAACTCCTAGAGGTATAACTCACAAAAGTGTCATACCCTTTTTATGTCTGAGTTCGGGAGTTTTTAACTCTCATATTCGTCTACATTGAGCCTCCAGCAGTTTGTCTATTACAGCTCAGATTTCCTATCCCAGCAGTTTCCCATGGCAGTGTCGATTTGTGAATCTCTGTTCTGGTAAGCCCACTTCCAGTACTCACCTATGTTCACAAGATTCTCCAATCTTGAGAACAGTGGTTTGCTGTCTAAGAAGAGTCGGATCCAAGAAGAGTTATTGATTTTTCAGTCTGTTAAGCTTTTTACTTGTAAGGACAGAGTGGAGATTTCTAGTCTCCTTACATGTAGAACCAGAAACTGTCTTCATTATTTTTTATCTTAAAGGGTTATTAAGAACTTTGATTAACCTTAGTCAAAGAGGACAAAGGTCTTTTTATCAGTGACCATTAATAGAAAGGGTTAGGGGCACCTGGGTGGCTCAGGTAAGCATCTGCTTTTGGCTCAGGTCATGATCCCAGAGTCCTAGGATAGAGCACTGCATCAGGCTCCCTGCTCAAAGGAGAGTCTGCTTCTCCCTCTCTCACTGCCTTCCCCCGACCCAGTACCTGCAGCTCTCTCTCACTCTCTCTCTCTCACTTGCACATGCTCTCTCTCTCTCAAATAAATAAAATCTTTAAAAAAATGGTTACACAAATTATTACACAATTTAATATACTTTTCTTTTTAAGATTTTTTTGTTGTTGTTGTTACTAAAAAAAATTTTTTTCCAGTGTTCCTAAGATTCATTCCCCATTCCCCACACCCAGTGCTCCACGCTTTAGGTGTCCCCAGTACCCACCACCAGGCTCTCCCATCCCTTCACCCCCCTCCCTCCAAGTCCCTCAGTTTGTTTCTGTGTCCAAAGTCTCTGTTGTTTCGTTTCCCTCCCTAGATTACCCTAGTTCCCATTTACTTTCCTTCTCCCATTGTCCTCCAGGTTACCCCTCATGCACTGCAAGTAAGTGAAACCATGTGATACTGACTTTCTCTTCTTGGCTTATTTCACTCAGCATAATCTCTTCCAGTCCAGTCCATGTTGCTACAAAAGTTGGATATTCATCCATTCTGATGGAGGCATAGTATTCCATTGTATATATGTACCACATCTTCTTTATCTATTCATCTGTTGATGGGCACCTTGGCTCTTTCCCCAGTTTGGCGATTGTGGCCATTGCTGCTATGAACATTGGGGTGCATATGGCCCTTCTTTTCACTACATTTGTATCTTTGGGGTAAAGGCCCAGTAGTGCAATTGCAGGGTCATAGGGTAGCTCTTTCTTTAATTTTTTAAGGAATCTCCACACTGTTTTCCAAAGCTGCTGCACCAGTTTACATTCCCACCAACAGTGTAAGAGGGTTCCCCTTTCTCCACAGCCTCTCCAACACTTGTTGTTTTCTGTCTTGTTAATTTTGGCCATTCTGACTGGTGTAAGGTGGTATCTCAATGTGGTTTTGATTTGAATTTCCCTGATAGCTAGTGACGCTGAACATTTTTTCATGTGTCTGTTA